>OX637868.1:7758607-7826773 GCA_951802705.1 Netelia virgata
GGCTAACGTGTTGAGTAACAACCACGTTAGCGCACGGTCCGTTTCAGTCTATAACGACTGTCCCATACACGAACCTCACTGTAACACACTTAGCGCGAGATCTCGAGTCACACAAACACAAGCACAGATACACACAGGGATGCAAAACTCCTCGTTTTCGCCTTCGTTGTCCAAAGCTTCTAGAAAGTTCGAGCGTATTATTGAAACTTTTCGTAAAATAAAATGTAATTTAATCGATTGACATGGATCAATTCGAAATTTTGAATTTAATTTCTTAACAACGCATTATTTATTTTTCTTTTTTTTTTTATCGATCGACGAGAAACTTCTATTTATTCACAAAACTATTTTCCAAAAGGAGGTACGAAGGTATCGGGAGGAATACAAGATAATAATCTGTTAGAGATCTAATTTAGTTCTCTCTGTCTCTCGCGTTCGCCACATTCTCACGAAAGTTTCACTCTCGTCACGACGGAAAATCCCATCGTCGGAAATTCAAATCCAAGTAATGAAGAGAGGTAAAGACACAGAGAGAGAAAGAATGCTGAGCTATTTTAAACCATGACATGAAATCGTTACTTTTTTACACAAATCACGCAAAAATCTTCCCATCGAGAACGTTCCCATTTACTCTCGTCCTTTCGCTCAGAATCTCGTCGTTCCCGTAGGTACTTCGATAATTTCTCAAAATCGTACGGAACGTCGTTACTCAATTTTTGTCTTTTTTTTTATTCTTCCCAAATGTGTAGAAAAATTGTGAACCGGGGGAGTGCGACAGTAGCAACAGGGAGCCAGGGCAAGCAGGCGATCTCGTTCGGTTGTCCCCCTCCCCCTTCCTCTCTCTCTCTTTCACTCTGCCGCGCGGGTGCTTTTGCGTTGAGCAAGCGAGAGAACGGGGGAACGGAGAGCGAGCAGCGCGCAGCAAGTCACCTCGATAGCGAGTGTTGAACCCGGGTGAATCTAGGCCGGCACACAGATATACGCGCATAAACGAACACATCGAATCGCGTACAGGCCCATACGTATACCGATACTGCTCTCCTGTACCCCGTGGGATACGTACGAACCTTGCTTCTGTGGCTTACGTACATACGTGTATATATATATATATATATATATATATATATATATATATATATATATATACACACAGACACAGACACATAGACATAAGTGCACGTGCATTCTCCACTCGTATAACTATATACCTACGTGCACCCTCGAATCGTGTACAAATGCGCGCACGGATTCTCTCGGTTCTGTGCGGTTTATCGTATATGAAGCATTCCGCGTAATTTCAGTCACCCACGAAGATTAATTAACCGTGACGCGTTTCTCGAAAAAAGAAGAAAACAAAAAAGAAAAATTAGAACGTATGAAAACGATTGCTCGTACGCGACTTTCCAAATCTCGTGTTTCCTTTGCAAATATAATGAAATGCAGATTTTTATTAGTTTTGTTCGTCACTCGTAAATTAAAAAAATAAATAAATTATAGCGATGATAATGAAAAAAAGTTTGAGCTTTTTTGTTTTTTTTTTTTTTATAAAAATCGTTGCGATTTTTCGATCGCCGCAAGTACGATGATACGACTTTGCAAAAAAAAGAAAAGAGAATTGTTACGCGTTTTACGCGCGTTCGAGGAGAATATACAGGCGATAGGACTCGATTTTTGATTTTTAACGTCTATTTAAATTTGATCGAGAAATTTTCAGTTTGTTTCAAAGTTTTGCTCGTTGCTTCGAGAATCTTTTGAAATTCTTCGCGAACGTTTATTTTTGGATATTGAGATTTGAAATGGATCAACCAGCATGGAACGTCCCGTATACACACACGCATACCTTTTGCACTGAGTGTGTCCGTGAAGCGTGGCGCACGGACAACTATCGTCAGAGTTTCGCTCTCCGTATTGTATATACACGAGGTGTGGATGTATGAGCCGAATAATGGCCGATATCGGAACCAACAGCATCACTCCCATTGATTTCCATTGGGCGCTGGGGAGGTTATTCTAGGATCCTGACAATGTCGTTTGATATTTATCTACATATATATATATATATATATATATATATATATATAGTTAAACGATCAACATTAAATAAAACAACGATCGCTCGAGGAGACGATGTAACGCGTCTCGTTAATAATATACGACAATGGACCACCGTATCGTACTAATATAATGATTTTCCTTTCTTATCGTGCTCCATATACGAATTTTCACATTCATCAGGCATTTATTGCATTCGCTTATTTCACCATTCTTCTCGATTCTATTCTCGAGCCCGAGCTCGTTGCGAATTATTACTGGACTATGGAGCGACATCTTTATTGTAATCGGAACGTCCCGAGAGCGTTTTGTGCGCCCACGGTTTATTCTGAGATCGCGCAATGTCGATGACCCTCTCCCACTCTGACATATTGTAATATATATATATATATATATATATATATATATATATGTGTGTCGTTTTCTCGCTTCCTCTTTACCCTGCTTGATCCGTTATACGTGCACTTGCACACCGTACCAGCTCTCCGACACTCTCGTGTCTCAGCTTTATTATTCATAAATATATATATATATATATACGTAGTTCCGTCAATTATTATTTAATATTCGTCATATCGAGCTTCTCGTCCTTTAGTCGACCCCGTGGAGTTCTAAAATTCGCAAGAATATCGGCGTATTATTATCCCCCGAATCAAAGACGTCAGCATACTAATCGAATCGAGGGGGAACAAAAACTGACAAAAAAAAACTAAATCATTTATTTCGAACGAAAAAATAGAAATTCTTATTCGTACGACCCAACAGTCTGCTACTTTTCCATATCTAGGTCATTGAACCCCGTGCGACCCTTCTCATATTTTAAACGACCCCTATTTTTTCATCCCCTATCCTCCCTCCTTTTATACCCGTTCCACGTTACTCCGGTGCCTCCGTTCATATGAAATTTTATATAAAAAACAAAACGTGGGCAAACTTATGTTTTGAACGAGAAAAAAAGGAAAATTCGAAACAAGAAAGAGAAACGCGTTTCCACGCAGCCTCGTAGCTTATTAGGGATGGAGAGTCGGTGTACGCGCTCACATCGATTTAGCGAGGGTGAAACTCGCGAACCGAGGTGGTGGAGCGAGTGGGTAAAACGACGTGGGGTAAGTGGAGAGGGAAGGAGGGGGTTGGAGCGCGTTAGCCCGGACAACTCCTGACCCGGGTTCGTTGTCCTTCGCGGCAAGCGAACTCGTGCGCGCTTTACTGCCTGGCATATATAAAGCTCGTAGGCCAGCGAAACCTACCCTAGCACAGAGTCGTTCGCTCTTCTACCCTCTACTTCCTCCTTGCTTCATCCCCTCGCGAGCCAACCCTCTTCTCATACCCCTCTCTCTCTCACTCTCTCTCTCTCTTTTTCTCCTCCTCCTATTCTTCGTATACCGGAAGAGCCAGCACGCTCTCAATCCCGTCGGGAAATGCGACGTTTGCTCGATTTATCTTGAAAAAAAAAAACCGAAGAAAAAGAAACCCGGTACAGGAATACTTCGGGTTTCTATCTCCTCCTGTTGAACTGTCTCTCGGATGAGTACGGGGAGAAAAAAAGAAAAGTTTATCTCGCATCCGTGATTTATCCAACGAGCCTAAACAGTCGTAAAAGTTCAACAGGGAGGGTCGAAGATTATATCCGGTTCATCGAGAAAAAAGAAAGGCGTATGATTAATGGACAAAATGTAATTTTCATCGTTTCGCGAATTTTTTAGAGGGATACGTCGACGTTAATCGTGACAAAACGGTGAGAAATATTGTTTTTTTTTTTCTTTCGTTTTTTTCTTTCGTTTTTTTCTTTCCTTCTTTCGTTGGATCTCCGCGCTATCGCGATTAGCGAGTCAGCACAAACACCCCCGACACTTTGCCGCGAGGGCCGGCATTTCATTTTACGGGACGTGAACTTTTTATCGCCCCTCGCGAAGTACTCTCGACAATTCTCTCACCCTCCCTCCTCCCCTCTTCGAGAGTTATGTATTACATAGGGTTCTCCTCGTGACTCGTTTCTCGCTGCGTTTACACGTTGATGCCGGAAACGCCGGAAACACGTATCGACAGGCCCTTTCGCGAGTTGACTCGAAACGTCGCGAGTGCCCGCGAGCGAATGTCAGCTTGGCACGCTCTCGCATGCCTTCGTCCCTTTAGAAACGAATCGCGATATACGACGGAAATAAAACGTCCGATATTCATATATAAACACGACTCTGGATAAAAAACAGAAACAAAACAAAAAGAAAAACGAAACGAATGGCATAGTTAGGACGATTGGAGAAAACGTCGAGCAATTCGTACGACGAAATAATCAATTAATACTACTAATTACGAAAATGTAAAAAAAAAAGTAACATGAAAAATAAAAATAAACGACAGTGAGATACAAAATTTAAGATTTCGTGACGTGGTTCAACCCTTGCGAGCTAGTGGTTCGTATGAAATATCGCGAACGCGCTTAATCGTCCCGGTTGGAGTTCATCGTGATATATAACTCCGGAACAATATCTCATTGTCAGTAGAGACAGCGTATGCTGCCGTGGTCGTTACGTTATACCGAGTTAAAACAGCTCGGCATTCTTCGCGTCAGTCAGTGACTCGTCTACTCTAAATTCTCCCTCGAACGTTACGAGGGTTCTCTCGCGACTCTACGACGTCGACTCCCTGGAATTTACTTCCGGATGGAGAATCTGAATTTCTCTCCGGCTCCCCACGAACTATTCTCCATCGATCAGCTGTATCCTGTTTACGGAATATTATAATTACGATTTAATTCGCGATATTAACAAAAGAGGGGTTGAAGAAAAATAAAATGATACAAATACGTCGATTCGTATTATTGACTCGTATAAAACTTGTTATCGACGATCTTAAATTTCATATCTCTCGATATAAACGTGGACAAACCTATTGACCTAAGAACTCGTAATTTTACCAACGATTGGAAATTTTCTTTACAAAAAATGAAAGAAAAAAAAGAAAAGAAAAAAATGAAAATTGCATATAATTTATGCGAATAAATTAAATCCTCGCAAGAGCCGTTTATAAAGAATTGTGCAATATCGGGGCCACGGCGTTATGCCGGCGTTTACACAGTCCCGTGGCTCGAATTACCTATCGGGGGCAATAATGGGAAAGACAAGAGAACTACAACGTCGAGAGAAGGAGAGATCAGCGAGGAGTTAAGGCAACATTTCTAACTCCGCGTTCACGTGTCCATGCCGTAAGGAGTCGAGGTATTAGGTTATACATACTCGCTTAATAGCACGTTTCCCTCTCGTCGTGTCACTTAATAACGGAGACGGAGGACTAGCAGGGTGAGAGCGATAGAAACACCTAGACGGCAATAAGACACACAAGTGTGGCTTTTAAGTCACTTACTGCACACAAACACTCTATACTATATATATATATATATAGGCATTGGTAGTTGCGTGCTCGTGCTTTAACTCTGCCGCTAATGAATTTCGCAACTTGCCTTCCCGCCCCTACCACGAAACGTTGCATATCGCAGATACACTTTCGTGATTACTGTAACGAATGAACTATGCATCACCGGGAGCTATTCGACTCCTTCCCGCAACTCTCGTGGCTGTTTTCAGCTATTCTTAGAGCTTGTTGAAACAATTAAACGAAGAAAATTAGAACTGATTTTCCAATTAAACAATAACGAAGTCATTATTTTATAAAATAATCAATATTCGTTAATATCAGATAACTCGTGTAATCGTTCGTTAAAATTTATCGCTCGAATTCTTAACGACTAATTATTTCATTATTTTCGATTATTTTTAATTAGATTTAGGAGGATTTGGCAATTTTTTAAATTCTCAAACCCACCGCCTCGCGTTTACCGATTATAACGTGGATGAAACGATACACAGCGTGGGGATAATTTTATTTGTTTGCGAGAAATCTTACGCGCGGAAGCGTCGTTCCAATTAAGAAAGGTGGTTTGGTAAATTGGAAAATAAATCAGCCATATTTGCCGTTAAATACTTCCTGCAAGTTTGAGGTTTCGTACTGCGAAATTATGATTTTTGTATATCCACGCCGTACGTTTACACGCGGAGAGATTGAGCGAGAGATGGAGACAATCGTTTCAAACGACATAATGATATATTAATAATCGCGAAAATTCGCTTTTGCAAGGGTAGGGATCGAGGGAGGGAGGGTGCTCGAAACGAATCGTCAAGAGCGAATGTAAATTCCGATTCGAAAGTTCCTTATTTCGTAACGCGAGCAGTCCGGGTTCGACGGCCCGCGAGGATTTTATACACAGCGTTGTGTACCCCCCCGTTATAGCGACTCCTGCGTCTCCATTGCTATGCACCGTCTCACTTAATACCGACTCTCCCTGTCGATAGTCCAAACGCCGAGACTCACCTCCGATACGAAAAGCTGACTCTCCGTTTCATAATATCACGTACCTGTTGCTATATATATATATATATATACGAATATCCCACATATCGCAAACAAGAAGAAGCTTTCAAGGATCGAGAAAAGAGGTCGAGTCGACATCAACTCCAAATTCCAGCTAAGACAATTTTTTTCAATTAATCAACAAACTCAATTTTCTTTCTATATTGACAAATATATTCAAAAAATAAATTATTCTCGTAACTTTGTCGATTTATTTTCAAACGATACGGTGGAATAATTAATTTTTGATTGAAAATAAGGAATTTTTTAAGTTTGTATATTCGAAATAATTAATACGTTATGTAGGAAAGATTAATACGACACGACCAAGGGGCAGATTCGAGATATCCGCGACTTCGAGTAGGTCGAAAAGATCCGTGTAAGTCGCGCGAATAATATTATTGCCCAACTGTATCCACTCGTGAAAAGCACGTTGCAGCAAATGTAGACGTAACTCTCTCGTTAGATCGGGGCTCGTCTAGACCAGCGTTGGCGAGATTACAGAAGTGCCTCGAAGTACTATAAATATTCCGCATATACGTCGGCAATGGATATCTCGATGGAGACCGGGGGGAGAGTTGCCGCGCGATTTCATGCCGCGTATTCGCCGTTCGAACGGGCGAAACCACCGCCGCGTCGTCGTCGTCGCCGTCGTCGTCGTCGTCGGTTGCATCGAGAAAGTCTCTCGAGACCGGGGATAACGCGGGCGTCGACGAGAAAAGATTTACGCGCAACTTCGAAGAGTTTAATCCGTTTCACCGATAGACTCGCGATTTCGATAATCTTAAATCGATCGAGATTTCGTTTTATTCGAAATTCAATGATACTCGAATAATAATTTTCTTTTCTTTCTTTTCTTTCTTGTCACTTGGATCTTTCCCCTGAATCTCGTTAAATTCGTTACATCGCGTTTCAAGGACTTTAGGCTGCGTCCGACTGCAACTCGATTAAAGATCTAACCGATTTCTCACCGAACGCGTTGACCTCGTCGCGTCACAGACTTTTTCGTAACTGTTATCGCTCTGTTCGTAAACGCGTATATTTATGTAACAAAAACAAATAAAAATTGCAATTTTGCCACCTTGACTCGTCCGACGCGACGTCGCTAGCCCGAAAGTCGATCGAAGGCGCGAGTTTCATCGTGTTTCAGCACGTAAAGGGAGGTACGCGTATTCTTAAGAAGAAGAAGAAGAAGAAGAAGAAGAAGAAAAACGTTACACAGGTTGAATGCAACGCGCCTGCGCTTTAAGAATCGACTCGACGGCTGAAAGCGTATTACTCGTAAGAGTCCATGGTAAAAGGGGAAAAAAAGAAGATGAAGAAAAAGAATCATCCATGAGGTAACACCGCGTGTCGGTTATTTCTATAATCTACGATCTAGCGAAGAAGCGGCCGAGCTTGAATGAAATAATCCTTCTCCCCCCCCCCCCTCCTCATTCCTCTCTTGCGCGATCCACACAACGCGGCCTTTTGCTTCGTTCCAACGATCTCTCTCGCCAGGTGCTTCGCCCCCTCCCCTGTTCTCCCTCTGTTCTCCCTCTTGCCTCCTCGAGGCATCGTTGGATCATGACTGTCCGTAACCCATTCTTCCTCGCGTTTCGTGCGAATTGCACGAGGTCAGGCGAGGCCGTAAAGCGACTCTCGCAATATCCCTTCTACGTGTATTACGTGCGTGTATATTCCGCGATAGGGGTAGAAAAGACAGGGCTGAAAGTTTGAAACGCGAAACTGACCTTCGCAAACGATCCGCGGCCGGTAAATTTGCCCGAGAGTCAAATCGGGCGCGAACGAAAGCGTCGTCAAAGTTAGGGGGGTAGTTTTTACCCAACCCCCGTTTGTCGGTCGATTTTACAACGATGTACGTCCTTGAAATTTTCTATACTTGTGTGTCAACCCCTCGCTTGCAATTTATATCTGTATTGATTCGATTCTCCTTCGTTGAACTTCTCTCTCTCTCTCTCTCTCTCTCTCTCTCTCTCTCTCTCTCTCTCTCTCTCTCTCTCTCTCTCTCTCTCTCTCTCTCTCTCTCTTTTCATCCCCTTGCGCGAATAATGTCAGCTAGGCCCCGTGACGAGGACGAGGACGACGGGAAAGGTCGAACTTACTCCGTTCCTGCGGGGTATAAGGTGGTACCTAGGTATATATCTAGCTCCTACGACCTCGTTAGAAATCGGGCGAACGGTGACATAAAGCCCTCTCTCCTAGTTCACCAGAGATTGACTCGAATTTCCCCACTCGAGCATAACTTCTATACTATATATAGATTTCTATCTTTCTCCACTCGCGTCATTCGCACACTTGGTCCAACCGGACCGGACCTCTCGAAACTCCGGTCATTTCGTTGCGCTCCATATATATCCGCGAAATATACCGAGATTTACCAACCACGCGAATTTCAGCAAATTTTCGCAAAACACTTCATATCGCGTATCTCTCCTCTCCTCCGTCCGTTTTTCTATTCCGAGATGCGTTTAATATATTCAATCATCACGTCGCTATCGAACCGTAAGATCGATTTATCATTAAAAAAAACACACACACACAAATTTAATCATATCGTACGCTCTCGATATTTCGATCAATCGGTTTGGAAATATTCGGTCTCACGTTAAATAACGTACTAGGTTCACTCGAGCGTGTACTTTCCGAACGAGAGTCGACGAGAGGAGTGTACGATAGATCGTTTTAACATTATACCGATTCGTTTGAGAAAATACGGAGAAAAAAAGAAGAAGAAAAAAACAACGAAGAAATGAAAAGGTAGAAAAAGAAAAACAGCGACGTCCGATTCGCGAACAGCTCGCTCGCGATAAATGTGCATCGATAAATTATACGCTTCGTTGAACGTGTACACGCGTTCCCCGGTTGTTGTAATCGCTTTATACGAAAACAATGTTGCACCGCGATCAAACTAGTTACCCGTGTAACTTATCGAACGTACTCGAACGCCAATCGTATCTTTTCTCGTAGTAGTCGCGAACTTCGAGGACTTTGTTGCTTTCGTTACATCTCGATTTCTCTACAGACTTTGTTATTCGAACGAAACGATTTACATCCACGTTGCGATAAATTCGCTATCGAATTTAAAGTACAAAGAAAAAACGCCGTCAATTTTTTGTTATCTTCCTTTTATCAAAAAAAAAAAAAAAAAAAGAAGCAAAGTAATATTTCTGTACAATAATTCGCTAGATTACTTCTATCGATTTTTCAATTCGAATCGAGCCGCATAATCGGTCGTACCGATAAGTTAACGTTTCCCCGCCCGTTCGTCGTAACATATATCGCTCGTAGCGGCCGGAGCGTTATGTAAAACGCTAGGTCGTACACGCATGCTCGATTCTATGGCTCTTATATATATATACAATATATATATATATATATATATATATATATATATATAGGCTATAAGGCTTTCGAGAAGCACAAGCGAGAGAGTCGTTTTGCGGGAGAACGCGTTTGAGTACCGCTGACTCGTACAAGGCCTTGCGAGCTCGAGAGTGCATTGCGCCCTGCTGCAAGCCGGCTAGTGTACACAGCCAGTGAGCAAAATATAGCACACTCGTCGTCGTCGTCGTCGTCGTCGTCGTCGTCGACGACGTCGTCGCGATCTCCACCGACACTATTGTGGGCACGGGAGATTTGTATACTGTTAGTGCACCACCACATAGTTCTCGCGTAGAGAGGATAGAGTGCTATAACGGAGTGGGCATTAGAGTGCGACAGGGTGGGGGTAACCCTCTAGTTTGCAGCACACACATACATACATACATATATATATTCAATATATATATATATATATATATATATATATATATATATATATATATATATATATAAGTATGCCAACTCTATCTCGTTCTCACTTCCTCACTCTCGATGCTGCGTGCGCCTCGTTTCTCCGCGAATCATTCCAATTCTCGTTCCACATTACGTCTCTTAGCTCTTCTCGTTGCGCAGACCTCGTTTATTATCCTTCGCGTCCCTTCATCCACGTTTCGTCAATTTTTCCAAACTTCTTCGATATTTTTTTTTCAAACGACACAAATTTCAAATAAAAATATGTTTACGGTATACGCGTTTCGTTCACGTGGCGGTAAATTGTGAATTTTCGTTCCTTTTTCATCGCGTGAAAGAGGATACCTATACGTGACTGTGATAGGAGGTCGCGACGCTCTCTCGACGTCGCGAAATTCACGGTGCGGCGAAACTTCGTCGACGCTCATGTCAATCGCATATATATATATAAATATATTTTCAATATATGTATATATATATATATAAATGGAACTATAACTAATACGAGCTCTCGTGGCAACCTTCCCCGCCGCGGTTTGCACGTCCCGCGCTGTTCGCGCTCGCCCCCGTTTACGAAGGCCGCGCGGCCGACGAACCATCGAGGACGGGGTGAGCTAGCTAGCTGGCTCAATGCGCTCTCGCGCGGCAGTCGCAACTGGGCTCGTACCGCAACGAGGCGAGAGCGAGAGCGACTCCCATGCTCGCCTCGACTATCCGAACGATACCTACTCACATTTTAGGGTGCGTTCACACGCGTCTTACAAACTCGAATAAATTTCTATCTACGATCAATAATTTCTCCTTCTTTGTTGTTGCTCTTTTTGTGAAATTGATTTTGTTTCTGTTTCTCTCTCTCTCTCTCTCTCTCTCTCTCTCTCTCTCTCTCTCTCGCTCTCTCACGATTTCCATGTCTCTCTCGCTTCGAGAAACGATCACCAATCATTATCGTATCGCGTTGTCAGGCGGATAAGCTAATTTATCGGTCGAAGGATACGAGTCGCACGACATACGAATTATTTATCGGCGCTTAATTGGCCAGTTTTGACACGGGAATTGCGAGTGAAATGTCGATATATGATAAATATTAATAGATAAATGTATACACAGTCGGGATCGTAGGCACTGATACGAAATATATGCTCGAGAGTCCCCGAAGGAGACGGGAGGACGACGTTATTTCTCAATACGATATTATTCGTACATTATTGTTTATATTTATGTATATATACTATATACCTATACATTCGTATACAAGCCTGGGATAAACCTTATCGGTCTTTACCGTCTCTCGTGAATGCGATTATCATCGATAATTTATATCAGAAATGAGACGTGTACGACGTCCCCGTTTTCACTCTCGCTACATTCGCCGCCTGTCGATACTAATTTTAAAGATATCATTTTATTTCATTATATATCATGTACAGTTGACTTTTTGCGAAACCTTATCGACCGAGAAGAATATGTACTTTTATATATATATATATATATAGTCGTTCGTTTCTGTCACCGCTAAATATGCCAATCGCACTCGTCCCTGTATGTCCCGCGAACGTTTCGAAGAAAGGAGCCCGCGACCCTCGTGTCGACGTTCCTCCGTTACACAGACACACATACTTACACACGCATATATATATGTACATAAATGTATAGAGAGAGAGAGAGAGAGAGAGAGAGATATCATATCACGATCTCACCACCGTTGCGCACAAGCGCCAAGCGGGAACGCGTCCACGCTATGCTTGCTAGCTCTCTCGCAAAAGCAGACCCTCTAACCCCCTTGTCGCCACGAGAACAGGCATGCGCCCTCGATTTCGAAGGCTGAGCGTACGTTGAACTCTCGCACCCTCACCACTCGTTCTCTTCTCTCTCTCTCTTTGGCTCATTTTCTTTCTCTCCCTCTCTTTGCCTCACTTTCTTTCTCTCTCTCTCTCTCTCTCGCTCTCTCTCTTTCTATAGCTCAACTCTTGGTAGCAGAGCTCAGAGACAAGCTAAAAAAGGGCGACCGAGGGAGAGAGAGAGTGTGTGCAAAAGCGTTCCGCTTTCTTTGTTCGTTCTCGCGCATGTACAAAACAACGCAAGTCGACATTCGCAGACAGACTCGTGGCAATAATCTAATTACAGAGATTATCATATCGAGCAGTTTTAAAAACTCGTCCTTTTTTACTTAAGTTCTTCGACTTTGTCTCTCATAAGGGAAATTATTTTTCAAACGTATCTACGTCTATCTCGTTCGACCGTTCGAAAGAAAAACAATCACCGGGTCTTTGAGTTATTTCATTATAAAGATCTCGTTTAACGAGAATACCCGAGTCCGATATGTGAATTTAAAATTCATCGAATTATCGAGACAAATATCGCATATCGAGTGAAAAATTACAAAATGTCTATACTTAAGAACGCGTGCGGGGTTTCGTACGTGTAAAAACAAAACGATAAGAGATAGTGCATGCGATACAGACGTCGTCGTAGAATGAGTCTTCTAGATTATACGTTAGTGAACTCGCCGGGGCAAGGAGAGGGGGGAAAACTCTCGACGAGAGAGTTAGTGCGCGAGCGCGAGGGCACGGAATCCGCGAGCGAAAATTTCGTCCTCGACGGTTCATCGGCCTGTCCTTCGTATCTGGGCCGCTTGCGAACCGAGCGGAGTTCTATCCACCACCACCACCACCACCACCAACTACTACCGTCACCACTACTACCACATATCAGCCTCTTTATCATAATTCATTCGGGCCGAGCTGATGTATTACTGTATCGCGTAATAAATTGCAAACCGAGAGAGAGAGAGAGAGAGAAAGAGAGAGAGAGAGACGCGTGGGTGTGGACTACGCGACGCGATGTATGTTTCTACTGAAACTTGTCCTAGACTGTCTATTAATGCATGTGGGATTAACAATCGGATTACAATTGATTTTTTTTTTTTTTTTATTATTTTTATTTTCTTTTTTTATTTTAGGAAAGCGAAGGACGAGCGAATTGAAAAAAAACGCGGATGAACGATTTTCGAAAGGAAAATGTGGTTCGATGATTTTGCAATAGAATAATGCCGATCGCATTATATTTTATTTTCGTTTCTTGGAAATTCGCTGAAAATTGAGATCGATTTACGGGGTTTCTGTGAATATATGGACATTGCGTGTACTTTTTTTTCGACCCTCTCTCGACTCGATAAGGAGAAACGAACTGTGCACGGTTTTAAGCTCTCTCTCCCTCTCTCTCTCTCGTTCTTGCTCGCTCTCCCGCTACATAATTTAGATGAAAGTGAATTGCCGTCGAATCGGCAGAGGCGAAAGAGAGCGAGAGAGAGAGAGAGCGATGTGTGTGTCGCAAGTGGCCCATAGGTGAGTTGTGTGTTGGAGCTCAGGGCAATAAAAAAAAGTTGTTACCCGCTCGCGTCGCACGAGAGGAGACAAATTTCGGATTCTCCATCGTTCTCCCATGCCGCGAATATATTTTTCCCTCCTCCTTTTTTTTCACCTCTAGTTACAACATCGTGCAATTTACGTTTCTCGTAAAAATAAAATGTCATCTCTCCGATCGATCGGCGACGATACATCGATGAAAGGATTACTCGCTTCTCTCGTAAATCATAAAACGCCCTATTCTCGCAGCAAAGACGAGAATCGTTGCTGGAAACTATTTTGTTTTGTTTTTTTTTTTTTCATTTTATTTAACTCTGTTCATTTTTATTATTATCATTTGTTTTCAATATTTTTTCCTAGAATTCACAGAACTCTCGTAATATCAGAGACGAATCTCGATGGAACACCGACCGAGGGGATTCCGGGAGCGTCGAGCGTGAATTCAGAATCGCTGAATTCCTCTCGGCGATCGGGCGCGCGCGCGCGCGCGGATCCGGGCGTTTCGCATTTCTTCGATCACTGCTGCGCGATCCTTCGTCGTTGTCGTCGTCGTCGTCGTCGTCGTCGTCGTCTCGCCTCCACCCACGTCACCTGTCGTACTCTCGTCACGGTCTAACGGAGTTCTCGTTTCACGTACCTACGAACTCGACGATAATTCCACGCGATTCCCCCTCCACCCACATTTTCTTTCTTCCCGTCTCCTTTCTTCGTTTTTCATCGTCGTTTTTCCAACGACTGCAGCAACCGATACGCGATGTAGCGTTCGTAACATAGTACAATGATCGGCCGACATACGGCAATCGATAATTTCCGTGCGATGGACTCGTAAATGGATCAACTTGCCGCGAAGACCAATGACTCTCTGTTTCAATTCGAACGCGAGTCTAATGCTCGGCTTAAAACCTTTCTGGATCAAGTGATTCATTTTCCTCGGAGCGATAGGGTGAGAACGAGATAGAGAGTGAGAGAGTGAGAGAGTGAGAGAGAGAGAGAGGGTTTCGTGCCAATCATTGTAATTTTCCATCCATCTCGGCCAATCACCGTACCCTCTTATGCTTGATGCATTGTGCGCGGTTGAATGCACAGGTTGACTTAACAAACTGCATACGGTCGAGCTCCGACACACGTAGAGATAGACAAAGATAGAGAGGGTTGGAGAGAGAGAGAGAGAGAGAGAGAGAGTGAGAGAGATGCATGTTTTAGTATATAGATATATATGATGCACAGTGCACGATGCACGGAGAGTGAGCGCACTCGTCGGTGGTGGAGGTGAGCGGCAGAGGGGGGGGGCGTACGGTGTGTGTCGAGTGCGCGGTATGACGTCAGAGCGCACGGTTGCAGCGCCCTAGATCGAGGGAGGTCACCGTGTGCCGGGCCGACGGCCTGACGAGGTCAAACCTCGGACTCCCAAGCACACCAGAACATCGAGTCCGCTTTTCGTCTAGTCGCGTTTCTAGGTTAGCTTGGGTTACGTATGAACGATATAGCACATATATATATATATTTATATATATATATATATATATATATATATATATATTTTGTGTGTATATGCATATAATAAAAATAGTTGTGGGCTCAACGACGAGACGACGGTGGAAGAACGATTCTCGTCCGTGTATACGCCGGTCGCTAGTAACTTGGACTTTATTGCACTCGACATATAAGAAAGCGAAAGACGCGAGATAAATAATGCGAGCCACTATACCAGCGATGGCAGAAATCCTAGTCGACTGCTCTAGGTCGACTGGCTCTCTTTCTCTCTCTCTCTCTCTCTCTCTCTCTCTCTCTCTCTCTCTCTCTCTCTCTCTCTCTCTGTAACACACACATACACTCTCTTATTCCCTTCGTCGTAGGCGTTGTAAGATTGCGTCGATCGAATAAAACTGTAATCCCCCTCCTCACATCGTATATAAGTATCGGTTTAAGCCTATATGTAGAAACGATCGGTGACTGTGGATTCGATTCCGGCGAAGGTCGATGTCTATAACCATCCCTTTCCATCCGGCATGAAACGAGGGTGGAAGCGAGTTGGCTGTGAATCATCGTTTTACGTAAATCGCGGGATTTAGTCTTTGAATATTCGGGGCTTACCGTGGGATTTGTGAGAGATCTCGATAAAAACGAATTAATCGAGGATATTTGTTGTACGAACGAAAAAAAAACAAAAAACAAAAAAAAAATGAAAATTGTCAATTATTTCAAGAATAAACTTTTGAGAATTTCACCATTAACGAAATATAAAAGCAAAAACGTTATCTCGAGGGAAACTTTATAGGAAATACGGGGAAAAATGTGAACGACGTATCGTTAAAGTTTACGTGACCGAAGAATAGCGAATAAATCGAAAGATTCTCGAGTTAAATCGTGCGATCGTCGTCGATCGCGCGCGCTTCGTTCGCCGATTTTCCTACCGACGACGAAGGATCGTGCGCGAACCTTCGCGATCCTTTATCGAAACATGGCAATGCGAATGAACTCCGATCGTTTTAGAGCGCGCATGCGCGTGCGTACCGAAAAGATTCGCGTTCGTTCCCTCGCGTCGCACACCGAGCGCACCAGCTTCGAGTGCGTCGTTGCGCGCGCAGCCGATGCGTCTCGCTTCGAACGCAACGAAGCTGCGCGCGATGCGCGAAAATAATCCTCGATCGTCGTATCCATAGAGCGTCTTCGTTACAATCGCAAACTTGCCACGTGCATCCTCGCGTTCGATTACGAGGAATTTCTCATTCTCTACGAGTCTGGAATATTATTATTCCCGCATAAATTCGTACACGAAGCTGCGACTCGCCGAACGCTCGATCGAACACAAATGTCGTATAATTCACAATCAAAATAAACGTTGATGCAACGCGATATAAGAGAATCCTATCGAATACAAATTTGTATGAAAAAATAAAAAGACTTTTTTTGTACGTCGATAAGTAACAAATTTAATAAGAAATGAAATTATAAGAGATCGAGGTCTGCGTCGAGTAGACTTACGAGGAAAAGGGAAAATCGAGAAAATAAGAGGCAAGGGGTTTAGTGAATTATTTTAAAAATTATTATTATTATTATTAAAATTTTCAAAATAAACTTTTTCATATCCGGGCGTTCGAGTGTCTTTTCGCGTATTGATCGTACACGTTTATCCACTGGAGAGTCCGACGCGATGTCGAAATATAAGATCAAAGGAACGACGAAAAAGGACGCGTCTAATCGTCGTGGTTCGTTGGCGTATTTTTCTTTCATTTTCCTTTTCATTTTTTCACCGCTCGTTCAATAGAAACTCGTAGCATCGTGCCAAAGGCAAAGTAATTTTTTCGCGCGAATAGATGCACCGCCGCTGGCTCTCTTTCTCTCTCTCCCTCCCTCCCTCCCTCTCTCTCTCTTTCTCTCTCTCTTTCACACACACATCGATTTTGCAACCGTCGATGTAATTTCGCGACAGTCTCGATAAACTCGATTTTCTCGTAGCCGTATAATTTTGTTTTCATCGATAATCAGCGAACGTACGAACTCGTTAATTTTTCCAACGCTTTGTCCCTCCCACGTGGACGTTCGCCCGACGATTGCGCCAATCGAAAAATTCTCGCGCAATCTCGCGAAATATTGGACCTGGAATAAATAAATATTAAACAGCATATTCTCGCATTATTGCGTAGCGACATAACTCTTCGATAAAATCTGTCCTCTCTGTACCTTATTGACCGTTACGTACCTTTTAAATTATTACGCTTTTTTTTCATTTTTTTTTGTGTTCTCTAAACAAATTATACAATTGGCTTCGCTCGTACGAAAAGGATATTACGTGTATTATAATGCGCGGTGGTATAAACGATCGAGAGAGGAAAAACCTTCGAGGCGCTTATCTCGTCCACGTTGCAGTGACGTACGTGAAAAAGTTTCGTACAACAACGATATAAACCTTCGTTTATACACGGTCTATTTGTTCCATCGAATTGGCGCGCGTGCGCGCCGCGCAACCCGCTCGGCACCCGCGATATTTATAATAGGCAAAAGGCGTACGATAGCCGACACTTGTTCGAGCGTTGCGATTTTATTGTCGATTTGTCGTGAAAAAAGAAGAAAAAGAAAAAAAAAAAAAGAACATAACGAGGTAAAAAAATCTAAGAAAAATTAGAAGAAAAAAAAGAGAAAAAGTTCGTAGAAAAGGAATTAAGTCCATGATCTGCGTAATCGATAAGACGTGTGTTTAGTCTGTATGAAATATAGGAACGACGAGAAGGGCGTTCCACTTATTTATCTTTAATAATCCTGCGGGCAAGGCCGTGACGGATTTGCATTGAGATCGATCTAACGATAAGGAAGTATGTACCTACATTGTGTAGAAAAATGGTACAATAAGAAAAAGAAAAAAAATGAAAAGCAAAAAAGAAAATGACACACTATGTCGGAGGGTGCGAGATCTCGAGGACTCGACGTCCTGTCGTGACGTCGCTCGTGCGATTAAACACACATGTAGGTGCACCTGCGCGAATTACTTTCGTTATTGCATCGCTCGCATGATTCTGCGAGAAAAAGACACAAGGAGAGATAAAGAGAACGACGCCTATGCGGTTCACCGATCGACGAGCAGCGCGCCTCCACACCGCGAATTTGTTTTACGATCGTTCGCGGCCCATTCTCTCGATAATCGCCCGTGTTCGGGGTAATTCCCATTGTTCGCATGCGTCACGATCGATGCGCTCGAAACGTTGTAACGTCTGGAAGTAATACGAGTCTCTAACGAGCATTACGATCCCATGGTGAAACAAAGTCGGTATCGAGTGTCTCGCTTTTACCTTCGTTTCCACATATTTTCTCTCTATTATTCATCATTGTTCGCCGCACCCAGTCTATAAATACGTTAATAATCAAGTAAAAAAGTAAACTACGTGCTTACAAAAATTCGTTCGTTAGTCGACGATCGATTTATCATCTTGGCCAAAAAGTAACTGCGTTTCTTGTACGTCGACACGCGTCTCGATCTATGAGAAGAAAACGCATCGACTTTTTGGCCAGCCTGAAATTTTATCGAAAACATATTTTTTTTCAGCTTGATATTTAAAAAACATAAAATGTCATAATTTAAACAATAATCGATCTTCGTTTTATCCCTAAATTATCTAGAATACAGCAAAATTCCGTATATTTCCTAACACAATTTTAAAACTCCCCTAATCGAATCTCGGCCATTGTTACGCGACTCTGGGTGATAAATATTTTATACTTTGTTTCCCGAACCTCGTCGTTGCGTACGATACGTACGGTGCGTGTCACATACCGAGAAACTTTTCGCGCGTGCCGCGTGTAACCCAGCGACCGGACGACAAAACGATTAAAAAAAAGGTAAAGAAAAAAAAAAGAAAATTATTTATACCTACGTGCAACGTCGTATATTATCGCGGGGGCAGGTATCTCTCTATCGCCGTCCCTTTTTCTCTTCCTTCGCCGTACGAACGTTCGCGAAACAGTTGCGACACGTCACAATGGCCTATTAAGAATTATTGGAGCAAGTAGAGGTATGCCGTCGTCGCAGCGTACACCGGTTTTACATTGCACATATATATATATATATATTGTATCAGAAATATTGCAGCACCGCAACGAGGCCCGTTGCTACCGTGCGATACTCGAACAATTTTCTCCCATGGCACGCCGTAAGCTTGACGAGTTAGGTGGTCGAATAAAAAAAGAACGAAATAAATAAAAAATAAAAATAGAAAATAGCGATCGCTCCTGGCGCTATAGAGTCCTGGACGGCCCACGCCAGGCCTCCACCAGCCGATCCAGACACTTCCATATAATAATGCGATATACCAGTGTGCACAATCTATCGCTTTATCCGCGTTTCGACACAGATGCTAATACACCACCGTCCTCTTAAATAATCGATCCTTATACACACATACCTACATAGAGAGAGAGAGAGAGAGAGAGACACGTGCGCGTATGATTGCTAAAGCGCAATTTGTTAACTCCACTAGCATCGATGTATTACATTTTACCACACATCGTAATTCCCGACAACAACGACATCTATATCGAGCCTATAACTATATATATTTGTTGGTTATATCGCACATTTGAACGAATTGCGCGCACGGTCCATACGGTGAAACTGATCGAATCGTTATAGTTTCTACGATGGCGGGCGGGGAGAAGGAGAGGGTAGAGAGAGAGAGAGAGAGAGAAAACGGTGGACGTTTTAAACGAAACCTCCCCGAAGTCAGTTTTATCGCGTGTGTCCCATTTGATCACTCGGTATAATCGGCTATCTCTCATTACGCTTGATTACAGAGTTTAACAGACTCCCAAGCGTGTGCTGCAATATATTCGAGAATGGCACATAGGCCTGTTATGTACATATTATATATATATATATATATGTCAATAGACATTTGCTATGTACTACAAGTGGGTAGGGCTGTGGGCATGTATTATTACGCTATAGTGAACACCACCGGAGTTATGCCCGTACCTATATAATCAACGTTGTCAGGTCATTAAATCGCACGTCGTTAATCGCGATTGTGATATCTGCCTCTCGTTCGATCCTTCGAGAGCTCATCGTTCGATTTATCGCCTGTTTTATGAATATTGTTGAACGGGATTTTTTTTGTTTTATTTTTTAGTTTTTTCAATCTTATCGAGAAACACGAAGCGAGGGAGAGAGAGAGAGAGAGAGAGAGAGAGAGAGAGAGAAGTGCATACGACGTAAGGTCGTCGACCCGTTGAAAATCATCGTATATACGCATCGTTCACTTGAACGACAATCATCTTCATCATCGTCATCATCGTTGTCATTACCATCATCATCGTAACACGTTCAACGTGTCTTCGCGTCCGGACATGAGGCACAATATCGTCTCGTTTATGGCGCGCGCGCGCGCGCTCGCGTTTATACAGGGTAATCCGTCGCGAATGGATAAAAACAGCTCTCGACGATACGTTTAGAATCCGTCGGCTATTTTTTCTTTCGTAACGTAAGAAAACACGAATCTTATAATTACGAAAATTTTATAATTTAAAACAAAATCGGACAAAATGCGAAAAAATATTTTTGCCTACTTTTCGAAAATAAAAATTACAGAAATTAGGTTTGAAAAATAAAAGGGATAGGAAGAATCCCGTGATTTCGAGTAAATAAAACTTGTATAAATTTCAAGATTTTATGATATCTTGGAAAATCGATTTTTTCATATCCTTATGAAAAGAAGATTCTGTACAAAAGGACGAAAAATTGTAAAATTCCGTCATCAGTTTTTCGACAAATTCTTTGACGAAAATAAAATTTGGCGATACAGTTTTGAAATTGAAGTTGCAAGATTATCATCAAACTGTCATGAAACGCCCCATATATAGGGAGTTGTGTGTAATAATGACGCGTTGTTCGCTCGCTTCGACGTATCAGTAGGTACGTACAATACTATATGTTACGTACATCGCAAGATTGTACGCTATATAGATCGCGTTGTATATATATCTATATATACATAATATATATATATATATATATATATATATATATATGTATATATAAGAGCGAGTGAACGGACGCTCGCTCGCGAGCGCCACACGTTAGCGTTATTCAAAGATTACTGTAGCGGAGCGCGCGTGGTGCAGGTCAGGATCCGACTCGTTTGTCGTTGTATTCCTACGCGAAGCCAGGCAAGATCAATGCACCCACACACATATCGGTCGTACAACGCGAGAAGAACGAACGAGACGGAGAGACGAAGAGCGAGAGAGAGAGAGAGAAACAAGTTGAAAGAGAAATAAACGACAACCGCACACTCACGACTCCGGCGTAAATGTTACGGCGTGCATTCGTACGACACCCGCACGTTCTAGCAAAGAGAACGAGCATAGCAGCAGCGGGGAGAGTACGATGCACGCGCTATATTGCAGTGACAAATCCGAAAGGCCGAGCGAACGTTGCTCCAAGCGTATCGTCTCCTCGCTCTCCTCTCACCCTGATCCATCGAGTATTTACCGACGACGACGACAACGACGACGACGACGACGACGACGACGACGACGACGAGAGTCACGCTCGCATTTATTCTCGTCGACCGAACCTCGTGTATGACTTTTCATATAAATACACGTACACTTTCGTCGCTTTGACTAAAGTGTGGGAGCTTTCACCGATTCACCCCCGCCTTTAATTTATCTGTAGAAAAATTGTCGTAGGCTTTATAAATGATATTTATACGCGATTTATAATTTTGATTTCCCGAGTTGATTGTTTCTATGATTTGCGAATTGGAATTAAAGGTATTTCGATTTAGGAACGATTTTTATTGAAATGTTAGGAAATCGCACGACTCACCTGTGTCGAGGTTGCATCGTTATCCTCACTTTCTCTCTCTCTCTCAATCTTTCTATCTCTTTCTATCTGACTATCTATCTATTGCAATATAAATATATATATTGTGTTCGTCCATAAGCCTGCTGTTATCGAACACGCGTGAATGAGCGGAAAAATTAATAAAGAGCGCGAAGTGAGGTGCGCGTGTCGCGTGTCATATAAAGCGTATATGCGGTTTTAAATCGCATAGTTGGGGAGGACGACCGGCACGGATCATCCGGTTCCCGGTCGGATCTCGTCTATCTATGGGGATTATGAACGAGTGTCATGGCAGACGCTATATCGTACGGTCTCCATCCGCTAATGAATATCGCCCTTCCGGAGCAATTCCATTCGATCCATCGGCTCGAGTCTATGAGTGTCGATTACCTCCTCGAAAAAAAAAACATTCATTGTCAGGCCGACGAATGATTAGAATAAATTGAATTCTCATAAAAAAAAGTATTTAAAATTAAATCCTACGCTTAATTATCAACCGTTCGATTATAACGCGAATAGCGTTAGTTAATTAACAAACTTTACAGTTATTTGAATAATCTCGTCATACGATCGAATATTTCTGAAATCAAGTTTATTGAAATTTTATCGATTTTTATCTCCGATCGGTACGAAATCTCATCAGCGATCAGTCTCTCTCTCTCTCTCTCTCTCTCTCTCTCTCTCTCTCTCTCTCTCTCTCTCTCTCTCTCATTCTTCTTTACCATCGAGCGCACAGAATGATTTTGTGTCGAACTCCTCACACATCTGACAAACTAACACACGCGCCCGTACGATCTCACATGGATATATATAGTAACGTTAGCTCGTTGAGAGTTAGTTTGTGGCAGCGGCCGTTTGTCCCAGTGAGCGGACGTTCACCCGCGCGGGGCCGAGGACATCCGAGCCACGGCGAACCGGCGCGGAGATAGCCGAGAGGGCTGATGGTGGTGTGCGCGCTGTGTGTGACACGAACGTGTGTTATACATAACATATATACTACACAAAACTCAAGCCCATATATATATATATATATATATCTATATATATATACACTCCGATGTGTATATATATATATATACATCGGAGTCCTCAAAAGCAGCTAGCGCGGCCCTCCGAAGCTGCTTGGCTGCAAGTTCCTCCCCCTCCCCCCTTCCTCTCTTCTCCCGTGCCACGGAACGTATCACTCTGATATTTTTACTGGGGTTATGCTCCCGATAAAACCTGACCTCCCTTCCTCTCAATCGTATTCGCCTCTTCGTTCCTACCCCTCGTTCTCTCTCTCTCGATATCTCTCTCTCTCTTTCTCTGTCTCTCTCGTTCACCGGATACACCGTAATACAGTCGAACTCATTGGAATTAAGAACATTAACCACGATGAGAGAAGCTCCAGAACTTCCACTTGTTTCCAAGCCTCGATTTTGTACTTTATTTCCTCTTTTCTCTCTCTCTCCATCTTCGCCAAATCACCAACCCTCGAAAGCTATAGAAATCCTCGGTTTCCATAAATAAAGATCAAAAGTTTTACAAACTCCTCGGTCACGAAGTTGCCGAGCTACCGAGACGATTAATTACATAATCGATTTTACTCGAAAGATTTTATTTTTTATATTTTTATACAAATTTCGAAGCAGAGAATTATTTTTTCAAAATTCATAATTCACGTTGAAATACATAATTTCGTTGATAAGTATTGAATCGAGATTGAAAATCGTCCGAGACGCGGGATAGTGTCTAATCAGCTGGTGTCGAATCAAATATCAAAGTTGTCTGGATCGAGAACTTGCTCTCACCTCATTTTTTTTTAAACATAACACATGTTTGAATCGCAGCGATAACGCCGATTCTTTTTTCGTGCCCAGCCGGCTCGTTAGGAACCGCGAAGGATGAGGAAATCTTGCTCGCGGCCCACACACACACACACACACACACACACACACACACACACACAGAGTCGAGCTCTACAGTGCGTTCGGTGACGGCGTTAATATTCCGCTCGTTTGACGTAATTACAACACATGGGCGAGGGGCGGAGGAGGAGGACGAGAGTGAGTTGTGGATGAGATTATAAAAGAGCCGTAATGCGCTCCGATCGTTCGCGCAGAGTTGAATGACCGCTGATGAGACTCGACAGAAATCTCTCAAAATATATATATAATATTTAGTTCCTGCCACTTTTCCTCGTCGACATCGTCACCGAGTCATCGATTATCTGTGCCGATGACGATAGCTATATATCTACTATATATAGATAGACATATAGATAAATATATCCTATAGAGTATAACGATAATGTCCAATTGGTTATAATATGCAAGAGGCTGATATGATGAGAGAAAGAGAGAGAGAGAGAGAGAGAGAGAGAGAGAGAGAGAGAGAGAGAGAGAGAGAGAGAGAAGGGAGTGGGAGAGTGAGAGAGAGTTCTCGTTCGTGAGGGGTCGATAACACCATTGCGGCAAAAGCTCTCGGAGCGCGGTCGGCAGCTCACCGGCGCACACGTTTTGCATAATATTTCATGTATGATCACCGAGAGTGATACAAAGTGTGTTGTTGCATGCGCATATGTGTACACACGTATCTACGTCCACGGGCGAGCGAAAATTTATCATAATTCTACGTTCTCTCCGGCGATGCAGAAGACCGCAAAAGGAGGAATGTATTTTTTTCTTTTTTTTTTTTTTACGGTCGCGTTGGTCGTAAAAAATGAAAAGAACACCCCTGTAGTTTAGACCGAGAACGTGCATGTGTACCTACGGTCAGAGCTCTAGCGATTTGCGCAAATCACCCTCGACGCCCCCGGGGCTCGTTCAACCCGCGGTTGTTGCGCTGGCGATCGCGCGACCGGTCGTACATTTTTTTTGTCGTCGTTTTTTTGTTTCAATTGTGTCAACGACGAGACCCTCGAACCACTCTCACCCTCCGCTAACCACTGGTTCGGTCGCGACGCGTGCACTCTCATCGCTATGCGTCATTCGCGAAACTTATTTTAGCGCTAGAACGACACGCTAGATACGTCGCGGTGTCAACAAGATTGCTGAGTCACGTACGCCGTAGGGAGGAATTTCTAAGGGATGATTCAATCGCGTTTCTACCTCGTGAAGAGGCTCGGAATAATTTATGTGAGTCACAGGGTTACTGGCCTTTTTTCTTTGCGATCTGGACTACATTTTTATCACACGAATTCGAGATTATTTATTCTTAATTAAACATTTAATTAGTAAATCAAATTAGTTTTTAATGATTTTCTATTATCAAATTTAATTATTGATTTATTTACTATTTACTTTAGGTATATATATATAGTAAATGCTATATATATATAATAATAAGTAGGTATTTAGTTCGTTAGTAATTAAATATCTTTCGACTATCTACTAATAATAGAATTTATTTATAATTTCTTACGTTTGAAAATTTGCGAAATGATTTTCATAGTAAAATGCACCGTGTTAGGAAATAACGAGAGTGAAACGAACAACGAGTTCATTACCCTCACTCTGTCCGTCTCTTTCTCTTCGCGAGTAAAAGTATGTACACACCCTGTAGGTACCTACCTCCGCGAGCTGCGTCCAGTCTAAAAGTAACGAGTACGTACATTACACTTTTTACGTTGCATTACTCGCATTACTATGACCTAATGTGTTTTACCGGTGAATATAATGCAGCGAGTTAAACGATCATAAATCTTGGGCGAAAACCGCCGCGCATTAAATGCACACTTTCGTAAACACACACACACACACACACATTTATATCTCTCCTGCACGATATTCGTACGTGCGATTTTCAGTACTATTGTACACGCGGACTAATTACGAAAATCGCCTGGCGGCCAAGCGCCGTAAGTCTATGCGCCGATCGAAATCGCGACCTGTCGCTCGCCAATCGATATAGAGACATACGCGTCTCTATCCGCGCTGTCTCAATTATTTTCCCGTAAATACGGCGATACCTCGCAGTTATCTATAATCGCATAAATAAATGAAAATTCCACGTGTAATAAGTAAACGTCTAGAGTCGAAGAGAGATGTTGAAAGTAAGAAACAAAAATAAAAAAGAAATAAAAAGAGAAAAATGGTGGCAAATGAGAATGCCCGACGGCGAATAGATACGAACGAACGAGAACGATATTCTAATTAAGAGTTTGGGTATTTTATGTATTGAGGATGGAACGTTGCCCAATTCTCCTAACCGCATAAAGAAGCATAGTTCTTTCGCCGAATGGAGAGACAGGTACAAACGACCGAGAACACCTACTCTCGATCGTTAATCTCTTTCATATATATATATATATATATAAATATAGATAGATAGATATATATATATACGCGCATCTTCAGTATGTAGGTAATCAGGACTCGTCCCTGTTTCGAGATCGCGACTAGGTTGACTATAGCCGCGGTAGGTTGGCTGGAAACCGTTCGAATCGCGGTGCAGTGAGGAAAGTCTCGCGTTGTCTAACTTTGAAACTAGTGATACGATCGAGTGAATGACGATTGACAGAAATTGTTGAAAATGTCGGCGAGATTCTTAATCCTGGTGAAAGAGAGAGAGAGAGAGATAGAGAGAAAACCATCGATATACGAGAGTATTACAGAATGGGGCACTGAACGGCACGCTTGACAGACGTCGAAACGAGGTGAACGTACTCTCTCGAACCGTCGAACGTAAATACTATTTTATATATATTTATATATATAAAATAGTATATATATATATATATATATATGTACGCTCTCCCGGTAAGGACCTAATTGCTCGCTCACCCGCTGAGCTCTCACACAGTTATTCTGTCCTCCTTCACTTCGCTCGTGCACAGGATCGAGAAATCTCTCACTTTGCAACAGATACACTTCTACGAGAGTGAGAATGAGTCTCGATTGCGTTGTGATTTGTAAAGCGTTATACCACGAGCATATATATATATATATATATACATAAACATATATTACGTACATACGTGTATGTATTTATCCTGCAGCACGTAAGAATAAAAAAATACTCCTCGTTTTCTCAGTTTCGCCATTCACGGTCTATCCTTTTTTTTCCTACCCCCGGTCGTAAGTTCGACCCGTTGAACTTACACGTTTACCAATGCATTCTAAATAATTCGAAATAGTAACGTAGTTTATATCACGGTTTGGCTCTTTGTTCGCCGCTCTCTTTCACTTAAACAGCGCGTATACCTTCGAACGAGTCGAATTATCGATTTCACAATGGCGATCATCGATTATTCATCGTTCGTTAACCAGCTACGGTGATAAAATTCGTAGGGTTTGTTGCCAACGAAAAGAAAGAAAGGACAAAAGAACGATACAAATGCGAAAAAAAAACAGGTTGTTAAAGAAATATGAAATTGCGGTTGAATGGAACGCCCGGTGCTTTCGTAGAATGAAAGAAACGAGGGGGATTACGGGAGGGTGATCGTTAAAACATCGATTGAGTGACACTCACGCTACCGAGCGCGCGTTACGTACCTACTCGCGAGACCCACGCGGCTTCGCGCGCAACCGGGCTCGTGCTACGAGCTAAATCCTAGAGCGCACGCACTTATAAGTGGCACTTCTGCGACCACACGGTCGCCGATATTCTGTTGTACCGAGTCTAACTCCCGTATAGAAATTCTAGCACGAGAATTCTCTCTCGAAAGACCGAGAGAGAGAGAGAGAGAGAGAGAGAGAGAGAGAGAGATCGCTCTGTCTCGCGTCTAGACAATCCCGTCTAATCGCAAATGTGTACACCTCTCGCTCAAACGGCATCCCGTTGCCCAACTCGCGGTTGCAGTAGCGACTATAAGAAAAATACGATACAGGACGGTTGAGCCAACGGAGCGAATCCGCAGATGCAGCGAATTGCCAGGATGAACACATTCCATCGGCGAGACGAGAGACACGTTGTCATTATATTCGTGCTCGTATTAGTAAAATGTTAGAAAAATTGTCCGGAAGAGAAAGACGATCGACGAGAAAAATTCAAATCGCGTCCTGATTTTATACGACACTGGTGGTTTTTCATCCCTTTGGGATTTTCTCGTCTTCGATATTTTTGAGATTTACAATGGTTTCCGATTAAAGATTCGTGTCACGAAAGATAGAAATATTCTGTAATTAAAAAATTACATTTTATTTTAACGAGTTCGAGGATGAAAATAATCCTCGTGGTTCGAACTCTGACGTCGTTCTCTTATACGTTTTCATTTTATTATTAGAAGTCGTGCGAAGTTTGAACGAACGACCGAGGTAAATGCTCTGATAAGTACCACCTCGTCTCGGGCATAAAGGCAAAGAGCAGAGGAGAATGAAATAACAACAAAAAATAAGTAAAAAAAACGACATCTCGTAGCTGTGAAACTAGGCCGAAAGTGCGGGAACCGCGACGCAAGAAATACTTAGCCGGGACATAGGCCCGGTCGTAACTTTTCTTGCGTTTACGCCTCTACACCGATGCTTTCTGTAACATAACGCGTATATAACGTAACACACTATGGTTAGCTCGGAGAACGGGGCAAAATAAAATCCGGGATCCTGACGATGGCTGTCGCGGGTGTATAAAGTCGATTTAGCCGTAATAACGCGAAGTCGCGATTACGGCAATCCACGGAGATATCGATAGGCCGATAAAACGCACGAGACGTTTTACAGTCCGTCTCGTTCGTTTTTCTCGATCGTACACACACGTCGATTGATAAATTTTCTCGCGAATCGAAAGGAAGCTCGTCGTTGCGTTTCTTGTTTCACCTCTTTTTTTCTCTTCAATAATTCTCGTTCCCGCGTGGCCAGTTTTCATTTTCTCGATACGACTGCGACTTGCACTCGATCTTGAAACAGGCTTTTGTATAATTAGCACCGATGCGATAAAGTTTATCTAAATTATCATCGATCTGTCGTCGACGCGAAAATTCGACGATAGGAAAATTATACGGGCGATTTATTTTCGATTATTTAAAACTCGTACCGGCGATAAACATGTGCGGGGGTGATTGGTTAGTTATTTACATTCGTAACGTGTGAAAATTTGATAAAAGGTAATTTATAACGTCGTGAATAATCGAGCGTCAATTTTTATTCGTTCGATGAGCGAAATTTCTAAATGCCAGCTGTGTTAGAACGATCGTCGGGATGACATAAAAAATCAATAGACAGCGTGTCGATAGATAAGTGAGAAATTTCGCGAGCCATTTCAAAGTCCATTAATCCCGCGTGTACGTTGCGTGGTCGATTAAACTTGTTTCCAATAACGCCTCGTATATATCGATAATCTACACGACGAGAAAATTGTAAATTGGAGATTGGCAAGAGCGATTTGCCGCATCATCGACGAGTCCCAGGGGATTATACTTAATATTTTCCTTTTTCATCTCGTGCCGTTGCACTCGAGACTATAATTTCGCAACGTTACGCTGTCGGGATAAGACGTTATTTCATTTAGTTTTTCATTTTTTTGCAACGTCGCGCGTTGCTTCCATCGTGGAACAACCGGTCGAGAATTTTTTCTTGCCCCCCAGTGGGGAACACGTGTGGCAAGAAAAGCCGGCGAACGAACTTTTGGTCCATCGGAGAAAATTATGACTGCGTTTGGCGCATTGCTCGAACGTCGTTGATGCAATTTTTCGAAACGTCGCGCGACTCGCCTCTCTCGTCGAACCTCCGGGTATCAAACATTTTTCCGGGTTTCATCCAGCCGTGTTTCCTCTTATTTTTCGTATTATCCGATATATACGCCGACACGACTCGTATAACGATTACGAGTTTGCCGAGAATCATGAAAAAAACGGGGAAAGAGAATAATAAAATCGATAAAAATTACGATTGATTTTTATTACCAAATGAATAAATAGGCGATTGCCGTTGCACCATGTAACGTTTTTTTTCTGTTGCTGTACGAATTGAATATTTTCCCCGCTTCACGATAGTTTATTACCATCATTACAAAATTAATCTCCAAATTAACGAACTATCGAATTTACCTTTTTTCCAACCCTCTATCGTGCAATTAAAAGTAATTCAACGAGACGTCATTCGAGGAAGATGGTAATTCGAAACGTCGTTCGATCTCGAAAAAAAAGTTGCTCAACGATACGATCTCGAAAAGAATTCACGAAATTACTTTCACCCGTGGTTGGAAGCCGTAGCTACGAGTGACCGCAACAGGTCGACGACATTTGGGTGACTCTCGCTGCGCTCGATCGCGACGCCGGCGAGGTTTGCCAGCAGGACTCTCGCGCGAGAAAGCGAGAGTCTGCGAATATCGGGTCAACGAGCGGAAGGAATCCACGCGCGTGTGTGCCTCGCGATCTGCGCGCCCACGATCAGCTGCAACGAGGAGAGAAAGAGAGAGAGAGAGAGAGAGAGAGAAAAATTTTATTGCATTCCGTTGTCAAGTTGTAACATGTGTGCGCGCCGCAGCGTGGCTCTTGCGTATATCTCGCCCTGCGCTAAATCCGACCGAGAGACAATGGTACGAACCGTACGATATACGCGACTATGAAAGTATTAAAGCCTGTTACATAGTACAGTCGATCGCATTAGAACCCCAGTTGTATCAGGGAGCTATCTGTCTCGGCAAACTCCATATATGAAAATATACACGAGTCGTTTCGTCTCAATCGACCAATCCGATAATTTAACGCGCTACGACACTCTGTTATATAAATTTTCAAAAACGTTCTACTAGTTAATAAAACGCTCAAACTTTTTTATATCTTTCGTACGATCGGAAATTTTTCGTATATAAAATCTTCAAGAAAACAAAAATTTCAAAATTACGTTCCTCTGTTTTTTTTTGTTGTTGAAAAATCTGAGAAAATTTGAGGTTTGGTTTTGACGATTGTAAGTAGCGCACGAAAAATCGTGAATGCTTTTATAAGCGAGGTTGAAAAATGAGATGTTTCGTTTGATCTGGAATGTCCCATATAAGTATCGTACGTATACCTAACATATCTCTCGGTGCAACTCTCGCGTGGGTCTCCTTCCTGAGAATTTTGCAACATCTGTGGCCTGCCCACCAGCCAGTATACAGAGTGAATTTTTGACCGATCGTACATACGTCGTACGAGGGGTGGGGGGTATTGCGAGATAATGCACACGTTATTACCAGCCACCTAGCCAATTCGCGAATCGCGATAATATTACGATATAATAATCCCACCCGCGAATCGCCTCGAGGATAAATTGGAAAATCCGGGAATATTCCAGCATCGATAAATCGTTGTATTATTTATACATCGATGCATTTTACGGATAACGAGAGAGACTGGTCGGTGACGTATCGAGGGCGAAACGGAACGATCCCGGAAGCCTTTATCGCGGAATTGCCCGATCGGTTTTACGATTTATTCACTCTCGATACGTTATTCGATACGAAAAATGGCCCGAGATACGCGCGAGAAACAATTTTCGTTCGTACGTTTTATCGATATCGATAATCGTACGAACGAAAGCTCGTAGCTCGCAGCGTTATATATAGGTACGCGTTACGAATAGCGAGTCGCGAGAGAGAGAGAGAGAGAGAGAGAGAGAGAGAGAGAGAGAGAGAGAGAGAGAGAGAGAGAGAGAGAGAGAGAGCCACTGGGCGAAAGAGCGGAGTGCATGGCAGCGTGTTGCACCGGGGGATCGAAATAGACGTTTCTAATTCGGTCGGTGCGAGTTGAACGACCGATTTTAGACAAATATATACTCCGGCCTAGGGGTCGGCAACGATTTATTTAAATCTAAAATCACTAAGTAAGGAACGATCCGGCGATTCGACGATGTTTCAAACTCTTATACGCGTTTTCGTATCTTTGGTGAGAAATAAATTCCTCCGCGGTTTCAATTATTTTCCACTCGGCGAAACGAAATTTATTCTTAGGAGCTGCGGAAGATTTTTCGAGATTTCTCACCGCTCGTGAGAAAAACGTATCTAAACGAAACAAAAATTTATCTACAAATTTTATAAAACGATATTCTTGAAAATTATAAAATCGATCGAATCGCGAGTATCTCGATGCAATTATAAGTCGAGTTTTCATTTTAAAAAAACTCAAAAATTCCATTCAAAATTGATAAAAAACACATTTTTATGTTGTTTTTTTTTTCTTCAATTTACACGCACGTGTTCTTTCGCCGCGTTCTGCTTGGAACGGGAATAAGTTTCGCGCGCCAGACTAGTCGAGCGACCAGGGTGCAAAACTGACAAGTTATACGATTTTCTCTGTACACAGGCCGACCGATAAATCGCGACGACGGATAACCAGAAAGAGCGAGTGGTGGTTCTTTCGCGTGCTCCGACTTTCAGCGTTGTATAATTTGCGACGTTCGTCGGTCGGTATTCAGTCACGGCTAGTCACGAACCGAGCGAAAGCTTGCGATATAGATAAGCAAATACATACCGATATGTTTCGTTATTTGCGATCGAAACGGACTAATATTTGTTCTCGCAACGGTTTTCAAACCCTTTCCATCTCGTTCGAACGTTTACAAAGATTATATTTCGAAAAATTCGATACATCGCGAGGTGACGAAAAAATAATAATAATAATTACATGCGTAACTTTCGGGTAATCGACGATGGCACACTGGCACACATTTGCCAGATGTTGCAAATCTACACGTACGTATACTTTCGCAGACTTTCTTAAGTATTGCTGACGCGTCAAACGCTACGTCAGCAACTTCTACCTTTTTCTTCGTGAATATCAATATATACATGTAGGTATATATATATATACGTAAGTGTGTTTAAAACCGTGACTCGCGACGTCATGGCCGAAAATCATCAAGAATTAGTTTGATAATAAAGTTCACACGTGATATAATTTAAATAAAAGTCACACGATAAATTCATTGTCGAACGAATCGTAAGTTTATTATGTTTTTTTTTTCGTTCGCTGTTTTGAAGACCTCAATTTCGACAAAACCGATCGCGTTTCGCGTCAACGAAAAATATGTTACGAGGGATTTTGTTCCTGTAAATCTTCAGTAAACGTATTTTTTCCGATCGATCTAGTTCTGCTATCGCGAGAACGCGAGATTTTTGAGAAATTTGACGAGTCGATTCGGCATCGAAATAGCGAACAGCGACAGCAGGTTAGTCGAGCAACGACGCGGCGGTCGTTCGATTTGGATCGCGAATGTCTTCAACCACCGTCCTGTCCGTCATTCGACTCTGCGAAATAATTTACGTCTCGCACTTTTTCTCGAGTCTCGAGTTTCGACCACGTGGGCGCGCCACCTTACGACTTTTACCGTGCAAAAATTCTCGTTTTGCAAACGCGCAACTGAAAATATAATTACCGGCTCGTAATTTATGAGGACACCGAGAAGCGCGAAGAGAGTGTGAAAACCGCAGGTCATAAACATCAGCCCGAAATCGGTTGACCGCTTCTCAACCTCTATTGTAAATCATCTCGTTACCTGCTTTCTCGTCGTGAACGAGGTTTCTCCCTGCTCTTCCGGCATCTCGGATAACAAGAAAATCTGCATTATCGACAACGATTTTGTTTTGTTGATTAATTACAAATTTTATTATGCATTGAAATTAAGAAAAACAAAAAACTTTTCAAGGACGACTCGTCGACTGTCAAAATATTTTTCTAAAAAGGGTTAGAAAAGAAAGGATGAAAATTGGAGCGGTAAAGCCAACCCCCGATATTTTACGATCTCGAAAGGTCCGCGAGGGGTTGGGCGCTGTTGGTAACAGGTGTTCGTTATTAGTTCGCTTCGTCCCCGAACTTCCACGAAAATCCGTCGAAAAGGTCGATTACACACACACATACATCCCCGTCTCTCGGCCTTCGCGTCTCGTTTGCTCACGAGTGGTGCAGAAACGCCCCCGCAATATATTTTCCACGCTTGGTCGAGCACAATGAAGGATGCCGGACCGTCCGAGTATTTCAACCAAAAACGATGCAACTCGTTCGAGAAAACGGGTCTCGTCGTCCAAGGAAACGAGGAAGACCTCGAATAAAGAGAACGAAGGAGAGAAAAATCGACAAATTTCCAACGGGACCAAGCCGGATAGGAAGATAAACGACGAAGGAAAGAAACCAAAAGAAAAAAGAAAAGAACAAAAAAAAACAAGTGAGAACGAAAGACCCTGGACCAGTTTACAAAACTTGACTCTCGACCAAAAAAAAAGATCGTATCGAGAGTGAAAGACAAAAAAAAATAAAAATAAAGGAGTCGGACGAAGAAGAAACGGAAGAAGATGGAAAGATTGAGAGAAAGAGAACAAAAAAAAGAGAAGAGACGGAGGTTCGAGGAAGAGAGTCCACCGAAAAACCCGTCGGGCTTGATTCCACCTTGGGTTACACCTCAGCCGGTTTTCGTCTACTCTCGCTGTCGCTTACGTTGGGATAGGCCCACCACTTTACCGCTAGTCCCAGACGCGACTTAGTCTCACCTCCCTCCCGCCTCCCACCTCCCTCGTCCCTCGTCCCTCGCACCTACCCCCACTCCCGCCACTCTAACATCGCTTCGCGTTTATAAGCGACTAACCTCGACTACGTATAGTTATACCTCGTACACGCTTGCATAGCTCCGTTTATGAGTGTTCACCTTCGCGTCCACCTGCGACACGTGACATGATCTCTCCAGACGCGACACCTGTCCTCTCCTCTGTTCGTCCGTCTGTCTCTCTCTCTCTTTCTTCGACTTTCCGTCATGCGCTATCGCATAGATAGCTTTACTTTCTTCTTTCTTTTCATACACGAGAAGCTACGATTTATCGTCGAGAATTTCAATGTCTCGGATGATTTATTGAAATTTGTGCGAAGAAAAATGGGATTGCTGGAGAGAGAGAGAGAGGAAAGGGAAATTTCTATCGTACGGGACGTTCGACGTATACGCAAGTTACGAGCGAGAATGATAGAGAGCCGACGTTGACTCTCGATATATATTCCGCGTGCGGGTGTTGTTCTGCTCTCCGTGACGTTAGCTCAGAGACGTATCAAGCCTCGGGGCAAAGTTGGACCGCTGAATTCAAACCGAATCAACGACGATTATTTCCTAATTTTGTTACAAATTTTAATTACAAAAATTGTAACATTTTTACAATTCTTCGAATTTTAACGTAAATTTATCACGGTGATATTTTGATCCCTCGAAATTGAATGATAAACGAAAATAAAATTGAATTTTCGTGAGAAATTAAATTGGTATTTCCAGCCTTGAGAAACGACGGAATTCGTTCGAGGATTGAGCATCCTCGTGTTCATTATTTCTCGACGATACGATCGTAACGGCATTGAGACGACCGTGCTTAGATCGAAACCAAGTCCTCGACGAGTCGTCCGTGGCGTCCCATCCGCGAAATCGCAAATTTAACTCTCGCGGTCTCGCGAAGCTGCGCGCCCGTCAGCGTCGGCTCGAAACTCGCCACACGCTTGACAAATAGTCATCGTCCTAGACATATGTACGTTTCGACGCAAGGCTGGCCGTCGAACAGTTGCCAGAGACCCTGCGAACTTAACGTTTTTACCTTAATATTACGACAAAACAGTTTAGAAGACTGAAATTCTTTGCAAGGGCGAAAAGATAGCGAAAAATCGTCGTTTCGCATACGAACGTTACAAGCGAAACAAAGACGTATAGGTCGTGCAGCGCGTGGTGTACAAACACCCAACGCGCAACTCGTCCGTAAGAACGTCGAGCTTCTCGCGGAGACCGGAATCCTTGATCCTAATGACGGGTCAACCGTGCCAATTGGCGGACGCAACGACACCCGACTCTCAACATCGAGCTACTCTCCGGTCGATTTTTCCGATACGATCTTAAGCTCGTTCCCTATTTCGCACCCCTCGTACTTTCCATTCTTCCAAGACGTTCGAAATTTCCCGTCGATAAACAAAAGAATGCAAATATTTTCAAACTTCGAACAAGATTCGAATAAAATCCGAACGCTTCTCGATTTTTGTCGAATTATCGTTGAAAATTTGAGATTGAAAAAGCAAAATCGAAATTCCTCGAACTTTGTAAAACAGGCTTATGAGAAAGGAGATTGCGAGAGGAAGGAAAGAGAAAAAGGAGAAATAATAAAAGAACATGCGAGATGCAAGAGTGGAACGGGGCCCGCGGCGGACGCGACACGTTCGTCGAGCAACAGAGCCGCGGAGCGGCGGTGGACGCGAAGCGGCGCAAGCGCGCGAAACTCGCGATATACCGAGACGCGGCAAACTCACTCGCGCACCGCACCGCACGCCATACACAACCACTAACCACGCTCTTTCTCCGCGCAAGCAAGACCACGCGGTCTCGTAAAATAGTCGCGCGTCGTCCGAAAACAATTCGTCGTACGAAAAATCATCTCGACCGCGTACGATTTGAATTTTCGTCCAATTCGCGGGTTTCGAATAAAAACAAAACGAAAGAAAAACAAGCGCGAGAGATCGAACCGGTTGTATCGCGGTGTCGAAAAACGAGCGAGGACTAAAGAAAACGAGAGGAATAAAAAACAGGAAAACGAACAAGGACGTAAGATAAAAGGAACATTGATCGAAAGTGCCGACGAGTGCGCGAAGTCAAAAGTGTCATAACTTCGTATCGACGAAGACAGAAAAGCGATAAAAAATAAGGTAAAACGAAGAAACTCGGTGAATTAAAAGTAAGGAAAGAAAAAGGACAAATTTAAAGACAGTCACTGTCTGATGTAACGCTGGATCTCGAGGCGATAACGTTTTGGGTGCGTTTAGCCCGCGAGGACATTCGTCTAGCGGTCGGTGCAGGAAGTGTGACGTGACGGTTTATATTTTCCTCACGAACGAAACAAAAGAAACAAAATCGTGCGTCGTATCGCTGTAAAGAAAATAATCAAACGAAATTTACTTTCGAGTGCGAGCGTTAAAATTTCGTTTGTTATGCCTGTTATCGGGCGTTTAAGCGCGAGAACGCAGTGCGACTGAGGTATTAAATGAATTAGTGGACGCGATTACGAAAAGAAAAAACAAAACAAAAAACAAAACAAAAATTTCTCAAACGCGACGGATAAATTAATTAGTAGCTTGTTTATTATATATAATAATATAGAGCGCTTAATAACCGCGTAGACTCGTCTACGCGACGTTGATAACGCGGCGTATCCGTCACAAAGCGTCGATTACGCGTGACGCCCTATTCCTGTGTCAATCGGACGCAAACGCACAGAAGAGAGAGAGAGAGAGAGACATACACAGAGAGGGGAAGAGAGAGAGAGAGAGAGAGAGAGAGGAGAAGGAAAGAGATAAAAAAAAAAATTCGCGATCATCGGGTGTATCGTGGCATGATAGACAGACGGGTAGAAAATTGGTGTGTACAAGCGATGACCGTGCAGGAGTTCAAGCCGCGCGGTAGCGCCGAGGAACAGCCAGCGGGTGACATCCTGTCGCTATCGGCGGATCCTCTCGACAACGAGAAGGAATCATCCTCGACGGCCTATAATCGAGCATCGCCGACGGCTTATCCAGCTCAGGACAGCGAGAATCTTCTCGGTCGCGTTTTAGCCGGTAAGCGTAAAACCAAAACAAAACAAAACAAACACAACAACAACAACAACAAAAGTATCTCATTCGTCTCGACGAAAAAAGTACGTGATTCGATTCGATTTAACTAGAAAATTGTCGAATCGTACGTGTGCTACGTTCGATGGCGAATTGCGATGGAGCGCCACGTTGCGAATTAAATCTCGCGAATCGTGGACTGTCGAACGATTCGCGAGTAAGCCAAGTTGGCTCGTGCGACATTCCTATATTACGAGTAGTATTATCGATAGTGATACACAGTCGCGTTATACGCGCTGTTCGTTTCCAAACTGTACGTTTGGGAGCCGTGCGTTACAGTCTCGGGAGTCGGGCGCGCCGTATACGCGGAGGCGGCAGTTTCACTTTCCAGCGGCGGAATGTAGGTCGTGGGGCCCGGGAGGAGGCTAGTTCGTTGCCCCTCGACGGCCTTCCACTCGGCGCTGGCAATTTTTGCTCCCCTCCCCCCTCGCCCCCCACTCTCTCTCCCCGTATCACCCATCGTCGTCGACGTCGTTGTCGCTCTCGCCCCCCACCCCACCCCTTAGCCTTACCACTCGCCGCTCTCCGCGCTGTAGCGCGTTCCTTTTCGCTCGCGGTGTGTCGCTTCTAGCCTAGATAGCGGTAGTACGAGCGTGATAGAACCTTCTCTCTCTCTCTCTCTCTCTCTCTCTCTCTCTCTCTCCTCCGACTCCGCTACTCCGCGTTTGCGCAAATACGTATAGTCGCACACACGCGCATGACTCACGTACACGACGATACGCTCGTCGTTCATTCTATCTCTTTCATACATGGGAGAATACCTTTGCATCTCCCTCGTGTATAGGAGCGACGAGTCTGTGTGTAATGTGGAAAAGAGCCCCTTTTGCAAGTGTCCACGTTACTCTCTCTCTCTCTCTCTCTCTTTCTCTCTCTGGGGCATTTTACAGCAAAAGAGTATTGCAATTTTCCTTCTCCCTCTGGCTTATCCAGATCTCTCGATTCCTGTGTCTGCTCACTCACTCACTCTCTCTCTCTCTCTCTTGCTCTTTGTCCCATTGGCCCGAGTCATCGTGCAGCATTCACACATATGGAAAATACACATCTATATATATATGTATATGCATGCGAGTAACAAGCAAGAGAGTCGGAGCTCGGTGAGCGCTCGGGTGCACACAGTCACATCAGGAAAGTGGGTCGACGGGGCCTTGGCGCGAGGCTAGTTCGTTCACCCTGCTCGACCCGTAACTGGGGCAAGATGAAATTAACCGAGAGCCCCCCCCCCCCACTCCTCCTCCTCCCCCACACCGTCACCCTCGCTCTTGTCGAGCTCTCGCTCTATACCAATGTGCGCGCGTACACACGTACACGCTGATATATACGCGCATATATAGAGGATAGAAAACGCACATACATACGATGAACGGCTGAACTCTCCGCGAGCTCGAGTCTATACACTCGCGTGGCCAATCGCCGACGGCCCGGTTCAACAAACTCGAACTGGGACTTTCGCCTCTCGTTCCCCACCATAGCGAGACCAATGCTCGACTCGCTCGCACTCGCCTAGAAAGCTTTACCGAATATATATATATATATATATATATATATATATATATATATATATTTAGGTATATGTTCTTATATACAAAAGCCGACTTTACCATCCAACGTCGTATCACTGATACGGCCGTATACTCGCGAATAATCCCCCACCCACGTTCTCTCCCGCGAAGGTCACTGTATACTTACGTCGAGCTACCAGTATAACGTATGAGTATACGTCTTCTGACACATACGTTTATATGTATGTGTGAGTCATTTTTGTATAGAACAGATAGATGGTTGTCCCTGTAGATGAGACACGCGACTATGCGCGACGTCGTGTTGGTGCCGTTTTGCTTTTTGGTACTCGACGTAACTGCTCCATCAGGCATACGCTCGTTGTCCATTACGCACACACGCTTGTTGCATACGCATGCTCTCCCTCTCTTTCTCTCTCTTTCTCTCACACACACACACACTCGCTCTCACTCTCTCTCTCTCTGTCTTACGCACCAATTCGCAAGACCCGCGTGAAAACAATTTTGTCGAAAACGTCTTCGATAATTTGCCAAAGATATTTGCGAGCCGAAATGGAATTTTTCGCCCTCGTTATTTTATTTCTTTTTTTTCCGCGAATTTTACGAGTCTCGTTATTTTTTCGCGAACGCGTTCGTACGATGACGGCGCGGCTCTCGATCGCTTGCGTAATTAACGGTGGGTAGGGATTACGAGAAAAAGTGATAGGGAATCGTGGAGAGAGTTTCGACTGGAGGGAGAGACGTTACCCCCTCCCCTTATCCTGCGGGGAGCCCGCGGAGAAAGTACATCCGCGCCACTCAACTATTCTCTCTCTCTCTCTCTCTCTCTTTTTCTCTCTCTCTCGTTTTCTCTCCGTCTCAATGTATCACTCTCCCTTTTTCTTTCTCTCCCTTCCTTCGTTTCCGAACTCGCTCTCTCGCACGATTGTCGAGCTACACTGGCTACGTTACGACTCGGGCACGAGCCAACAACTCGCTCTTAGGAATGCTTTCACCGCCTTCGTACCGACTCGCAGCGAGAGAAGCGTTCGAAAGTCATATTTATCTTATGCACCGCGATAAACGTCAGCGCGACTCACCGACACTGTCCTCCCTCTTTCTCTCTCTTCTCTTTCTAACTCTCTCGGTGCACTGACCTGCCCTATTGCTCTCGTACCATCCCCGAGAGTACTATTGGACATCCGGTTAATTTTCTAACTAGTCGAACGGTTTTCGAATTTCGGGGTTGATCACGGGAGTCGTTTATTTCTTTTCTTTTCCCCGAAAAATTTACTTTTCCGTTATTCTCATTGAGATTTTATAGGCTTACCTACAAGGGGTTGTAAAAAACGGGATTAAAAAGAGAAGACCGAGAACACGTCGCGACCTTCCAGAGAAGGGAAACAAAAAACTTTCCTTTCCAACCCTTTTACGACCCATAATTGGAGTCAGCTTTTCTACGTACGTTCTTATTGCACCCTTAACCCGATCTTCAACCCCAATCCAATCCCGATATTTTTTAGACACATCCTTTATTTTTCGAGCTCGATTTAGTTTACGATGATTTATCGCCGAACTGACCGTCCACCATGCTTTTTTTGGCGACCGGTGCGAGAAAGGAGACTGTACAGGAAATTCCCCGTAGCCTTGTTCCTCGATCCAATGTCTCTAGGCTCGAAATGAACTTATGTATTAATACCGGTTGGTGAAGAAAAAACGAAGAAGAAATGTGCGTTACGTCAGTCGAAAAAATCGTAGTCAGTGATACATATTGGTACACGGCGAAGGAGCTGCTGCTGTTACTCTCGTCATGTCGAAACCTTCTCGCCCCCTCCTTACTTCTCTCTCTCTCTCTCTCTCTCTCTCTCTTTCTTTCCCCACTTCGCTCAGGACCTCTTCTCGGGTATTTTCTAATTGCGTGGCGCTGACGCTTACGTCGTCGACCACGACGACGACGACGACGGGCTAACCTGAAAACCGAGGCGCGGGCAATGGCCTGGCCTCCTCCCGGTCTCCGATGACCTCGATCGAAACTATATATCTCTCTAGCCTTCTCTCGCTTTCGTCTAGCTCGCACACGTTCGCCTTTTTTCTCCTCGTATACCTCGTTCCTTCTGTAATCCCTCCTCTCCCTTCTCCCTCGTGGTACTTCCTCTCATTCTAGATCCCCTTCGCGAAGCGATTCGCGCAGCTCCCCATTGCTATCGTGTCTAATCGTCAACCTGGCCGCGTCCTCGCACTTCTATTTTCGCTCATGAATTAATCTTTCCGATTTTTCACGACATCGTTCCTTTTTTCCGGGGATTCGTTTCGTCTCGAGACTTTATTGTTTTTCGTCTTTTTTGTCTCGGGCCGATGACATCGAATTTTGATAAAAAAAAAAATGTTAAACATTTTCGCACGCTTTTTATTTTCGTTCTCTTTCCTTTTGTAATCGCCCGTGTACGATCAGTATGTCGTACGTATGTATAGCACGTCAAGGTGAACAACCTCGAACGATGTCGGGCGCTCTTATCGTCCGAGGTTGGTACCCTTATCAAGCGCACGAGAGAGCTGTTAGGCTGGCGTTGCGATCGTTTCGTATTAGCGTCGAATTCGCTAGGAAATAATATCGAAAAAAAAGAAATAATAGAAACGGGGTGGGTTCGTCAGCTTATATCGCGACGCATATGCAAAGTACGATAGAAATGAAAAATATATTCGTGCGATCGAATGGCTCGACGAGTTACTTTTTTCTTTCTTTTAATCGCGAATTATGAGATAACGACTCTCTCTTTATCTCCGTCTCTCTCTCTCCCCCCCTCTCTCTTTATTTCTCTCGGTTGTCAACTTCGCTTTCTTCCAGCCGTACATCGTTCGTCGTAGTCGTGGGTGTGAAATTTTACATTTTCATTCTTTTTCTCCTTTTTCAACGAAGCCTCGATCGGGTCACTTTCTTCGATCAAACAACCGAACGCCGAGTCACGGTTCACCGAGAAGAAAGTGAGAGTGGTCTCGGTCTCGCGAGCCTCTCTCGCGCGGCATGACGCGCGCGGTGGAGGAGCCACACGCCTCCCGTGTTTGAAGGCGGTTTGTCGGGATGCCGGTGAAAGGGAAAGAAACGAGGAGAAAGAGAGAGAGAGAGAGAGAGAGAGAGCGCGAGAAATGATCTTGCGTCGTACGATATACATATATATATATATATATATAAATATACGTATACACCTTTCGCCCAACCCAACATTACGAGGGGACACGTACTGCCCGATAGCTCTCGCGATCGTCGCCGATCATCATCGCCACACGTGCGTTTCTCCCTTACCCTCACCCCCTTCATCTTCTCGCGACGATTTCTTTATCTCTCGATCGCAACTTTCGCTCTTCGAGTCGAGCGCGCGTGTGAAAAAATAAAGGTTCATCGAACGATCGTCCTTTCGAAAAAAAAAAAGATATCGCGCTTAATTTCGCAACTTTCGACGAAAATTTAGTCTCCGGTAAAAATTGACAAATTGCCTCGTTTTCACGACGCGTGAAAATCTTGTTCGGAAAGAAAAATACGAAAGAGACGAGAAAAAGAGCGAGGCGGAAAATTAAATCCAATTCTTTGTTAAATCCAGCAGAAACATTATAACGGTTTTTCCAATGGTACGAAGATTAAAATAAAATGCCTCCTGTTAAATAACGATTCGTCCTTGTGTCCTCGATATCGCGCGGATCAAAGAGTTTTTGGCTTCGCCAGATTCCCGAGTACCACCGGAGTGTTCCTTTTTTTCCTCGAGGAAAGAGCGCATATCGAGGTTACGGGCCAAAGTGGAACGCGGAGGTAAAGACCGAGTCACGTATCAAGCGAGAGAGGGAGCGAGAGAGAGAGAGAGAAGTGAGAAGTGAGAAGAGGGAGAAAAAACAGGGACAAGTATCCGATAGAGGGTCGGCGACCATACACAGTTCCATCGGTGAATGCTATTTCACGCGAATTCGAACAAACCTGACGATTATTCGCACGTAGCCTCATTATTCCCCTCCTACCCTTAGCCTCAACCTCCCTCATTGCCCCCCTCACAATCAGTACAGCGAGTAGCGTTATGTAGAAACGAGATCTTGGGCAAAGGGCGTGCGGAAATCCGCTTGGAGTCGGGTCAACGACCTTTGACCCAGCGAGAACGTACGAGAAGAGAGCTCGGTATCGTTGATCCCTCCCACTCTGCGACCTCTGGGTACTAAATATACGTGCCATTTTCACGTCTGTGAAGTTGGCACCCCAACTTTTGAAAATCGATTTTTTTTTTAGAGTTCTCAATGCACCCCGAATAGTTCCAGAGTTCTGCGTAAGTTTTATAAATAGTTCCGCCAATTTAGACCAAAAAATTAAATTACGAATTTTGGGATTCTAACTTCACAAAATAAAATTCGTATATCGACTATAACTTTACAGCCGTAAGAAATAATTATTTTTGTCATTAGGATTTCTTGTAGAACTCTTGGGGTGCTACCCAGAACTCTTCATAAAATTCCCAGAACTCAAATTTTTTTTTTTTTTTTTGCGCGTTTGAACTTTTCAAAGTGAGGTATGTTATTCGCCTGTAGCTCTGTAACCGTGAAAAATAAATAATTTTGCCATTAGGATTTCTTGTAGAACTCTTGGGGTGCTACCCAGAACTCTCCATAAAATTCCCGGAACTCAAATTTTTTTTTTTTTTTTTTTGCGCGTTTGAACTTTTCAAAGTGAGGTATGTTATTTGCCTGTAGCTCTGTAACCGTGAGAAATAAATAATTTTGTCATTAGGATTTCTTATAGAACTCTTGGGGTGCTACCCAGAACTCTCCATAAAATTCCCGGAACTCAAATTTTTTTTTTTTTTTTTTGCACGTTTAAACTTTTCAAAGTGAGATATGTTATTCGCCTGTAGCTCTGTAACCGTGAAAAATAAATAATTTTGTCATTAGGATTTCTTGTAGAACTCTTGAGGTGCTACCCAGAACTCTTCATAAAATTCCCAGAACTCAAATTTTTTTTTTTTTTTTTTGCGCGTTTGAACTTTTCAAAGTGAGGTATGTTATTCGCCTGTAGCTCTGTAACCGTGAAAAATAAATAATTTTGTCATTAGGATTTCTTGTAGAACTCTTGGGGTGCTACCCAGAACTCTCCATAAAATTCCCGGAACTCAAATTTTTTTTTTTTTTTTTTTGCGCGTTTGAACTTTTCAAAGTGAGGTATGTTATTCGCCTGTAGCTCTGTAACCGTGAAAAATAAATAATTTTGTCATTAGGATTTCTTGTAGAACTCTTGGGGTGCTACCCAGAACTCTCCATAAAATTCCCGGAACTCAAATTTTTTTTTTTTTTTTTTGCGCGTTTGAACTTTTCAAAGTGAGGTATGTTATTTGCCTGTAGCTCTGTAACCGTGAGAAATAAATAATTTTGTCATTAGGATTTCTTATAGAACTCTTGGGGTGCTACCCAGAACTCTCCATAAAATTCCCGGAACTCAAATTTTTTTTTTTTTTTTTTGCACGTTTAAACTTTTCAAAGTGAGATATGTTATTCGCCTGTAGCTCTGTAACCGTGAGAAATAAATAATTTTGTCATTAGGATTTCTTATAGAACTCTTGGGGTGCTACCCAGAACTCTCCATAAAATTCCCGGAACTCAAATTTTTTTTTTTTTTTTTGCACGTTTAAACTTTTCAAAGTGAGATATGTTATTCGCCTGTAGCTCTGTAACCGTGAGAAATAAATAATTTTGTCATTAGGATTTCTTATAGAACTCTTGGGGTGCTACCCAGAACTCTCCATAAAATTCCCGGAACTCAAATTTTTTTTTTTTTTTTTTGCACGTTTAAACTTTTCAAAGTGAGATATGTTATTCGCCTGTAGCTCTGTAACCGTGAAAAATAAATAATTTTGTCATTAGGATTTCTTGTAGAACTCTTGGGGTGCTACCCAGAACTCTTCATAAAATTCCCAGAACTCAAATTTTTTTTTTTTTTTTTGCGCGTTTGAACTTTTCAAAGTGAGGTATGTTATTCGCCTGTAGCTCTGTAACCGTGAAAAATAAATAATTTTGTCATTAGGATTTCTTGTAGAACTCTTGGGGTGCTACCCAGAACTCTCCATAAAATTCCCGGAACTCAAATTTTTTTTTTTTTTTTTTGCGCGTTTGAACTTTTCAAAGTGAGGTATGTTATTCGCCTGTAGCTCTGTAACCGTGAAAAATAAATAATTTTGTCATTAGGATTTCTTGTAGAACTCTTGGGGTGCTACCCAGAACTCTTCATAAAATTCCCAGAACTCAAATTTTTTTTTTTTTTTTTTTGCGCGTTTGAACTTTTCAAAGTGAGGTATGTTATTCGCCTGTAGCTCTGTAACCGTGAAAACTAAATAATTTTGTCACTAGGATTTCTTGTAGAACTCTTGGGGTGCTACCCAGAACTCTCCATAAAATTCCCGGAACTCAAATTTTTTTTTGAGCTACAGGCAAATAACATACCTCACTTTGAAAAGTTCAAACGCGTAAAAAAAAAAAAAAAATTTGAGTTCCGGGAATTTTATGGAGAGTTCTGGGTAGCACCCCAAGAGTTCTACAAGAAATCCTAATGACAAAATTATTTATTTCTCACGGTTACAGAGCTACAGGCAAATAACATACCTCACTTTGAAAAGTTCAAACGCGCAAAAAAAAAAAAAAAAAAATTTGAGTTCCGGGAATTTTATGGAGAGTTCTGGGTAGCACCCCAAGAGTTCTATAAGAAATTCTAATGACAAAATTATTTATTTCTCACGGTTACAGAGCTACAGGCGAATAACATATCTCACTTTGAAAAGTTTAAACGTGCAAAAAAAAAAAAAAAAAATTTGAGTTCCGGGAATTTTATGGAGAGTTCTGGGTAGCACCCCAAGAGTTCTATAAGAAATCCTAATGATAAAATTATTTATTTCTCACGGTTACAGAGCTACAGGCAAATAACATACCTCACTTTGAAAAGTTCAAACGCGCAAAAAAAAAAAAAAAAAATTTGAGTTCCGGGAATTTTATGGAGAGTTCTGGGTAGCACCCCAAGAGTTCTACAAGAAATCCTAATGGCAAAATTATTTATTTTTCACGGTTACAGAGCTACAGGCGAATAACATACCTCACTTTGAAAAGTTCAAACGCGCAAAAAAAAAAAAAAAAAAATTTGAGTTCTGGGAATTTTATGAAGAGTTCTGGGTAGCACCCCAAGAGTTCTACAAGAAATCCTAATGACAAAAATAATTATTTCTTACGGCTGTAAAGTTATAGTCGATATACGAATTTTATTTTGTGAAGTTAGAATCCCAAAATTCGTAATTTAATTTTTTGGTCTAAATTGGCGGAACTATTTATAAAACTTACGCAGAACTCTGGAACTATTCGGGGTGCATTGAGAACTCTAAAAAAAAAATCGATTTTCAAAAGTTGGGGTGCCAACTTCACAGACGTGCCATTTTCACCAACCTGTCGCCCCCTGCGAACTAAATATTATGTCTGTATCGGTCTTTGTTCTCTCTCTCTCTCTCGTACTCTCTCTCTTTCTCACGCTCGCTTGAATCCTTGTTTCCAACCCCTCAAACTGTCAGGAGCACCACCGATACGATATTATATCGTTTCACCCTTAAATGGTTTCCTCATATATAAACACGTTCTCCAACTTTCTGTCTCACTCTCTATTTCTCCCTCTCTCTCTCTCTCTCTGACTCTCCTTCTTCACTGCTCGATCTCGCGTTTCTGTCTTGATCACCCGGTAATTCCGTTCTCCGACTTTATCGGCTGTTCCAGTACTAATTATATCTACGTAATATCGCGTAATTCAGGAGGTTTGTCATTTTCCAATGTTCTTGTACGATTCTCGGCCGAGTAATCGCCTTATCGAACTATTATTACATTTGGCAAGATTTCAAATAACTAGCACGATTACCCGTTTATTTTTCAAACTTCTACGTCATTAAAATTCTCTCGGATAAATTAATCTTGAAGAGGGATGTAAAAAGATTTATTAGGCTTGACAGTGTTCTTTTTTTTCGCATCGAATAGTATTGAGAAATATGCTATTTCGAGGGTGTGAGAGGATCGTCGGGAATGTACGATGGTAATTTAAACGCGGTGGGAGGGGTCACCGAATTACGATATAGGCTAAGGGGAGGCTGGATGGACCACGAAATAGCTGAGCATTGCGACCCCTTTGCATCGCTCGGCCGTGGGAGAGGAGAACTGGCCTAGTTAGGAGCGAATGGCACCCTCACCGGTCAACGAACTCGCGACCTCGGCGCGCGCATCGGCCCAGCTCGAGCGACCTCATCTCCCACCTCCCCTATTTTACCACCCTCTCGACGTCAAATCGTTTCGTTCTTACTCTCTCTCTCTCTCTCTCCCTCCCCTCCTTCTCCCTGGATGTTTCCGTTCTCATGCCCTGGTGTACATCTCGCATCCCTCGTGGCTACTTGACACCTGCTTTCTCCGCGCCTTGATTAGAAACAGTCTCTAAGGCTCCTAGCGTGCTATTCGTCAAACACCCCTCTACTCGCATCGTACATTTATTTCATTACCGAAACTTTCGTCCCTGGATTTCTCACGTTGCACACGCAATCGCGGGGGACGAGCGAAATCGCGTGACGCCAAACAGTCACTTACAGGATCGATTGGGGTGAATCATCTAGACACGTCAGAATACACAGCTTAATGAATTTGTTTCCAGAATTTGACAGTTCTTTCTTGTTTTCTGACAATTACTTTATTCAAATATTTATTTAACGTAACAATTCTTTTTTCTATTGTGAAATAACATCGTCATTGTCTAGAAGTTTCGTTCAAAGTAAAAGAACGTGTAACGTGTTCGAAAAATTTACGGTTTTTCGGAAATATGAAAAAAAATGGGTTCTGGCATAAAAATGACAAGCTGTATTCGGAGAATAGTTCGTTATATATTGTGGACCTTTCTACGTTGTTTTTTTTTTGTTTTTTTTTTTCTAAAAAAACGAAATACTTTCTCCATTGTGGTCTCTGTAAATTTACAATTTCGTGAGCTTCGCCATTAACGTCGCCGTATTTTGTTTTCTCACCGAACGAACGAGTTCCACTGACTTTAAAATTGTTGGGACGATTTTTTTTCTCCACGACGAAAAAGGACTCGAGACGACCGAGCAAAAACAGTGAAACGTTTTACCGTTTTTTTTTTTCTCGAGCTCGTCCTCTTCGCAGCCCTAAAGCCAGCTTAACCCTTATATCCCCCCCTGGTTATATTTATATTGCATTCGGCAAGAAAAAAGTGTACCAGCGTGCGTAGCCTGTAAAGAAAGAAAGAAAAGGATGGGAGAAAAAAACTGTACTCGACTCGTCTTAATCCTTTGGGCGTTTACGTCTTTACGATAGGGTTAAGGGTGCGTTTAAAAAAGCACGCGCGACCCGACTCGTCGTAGAACGGTGAAAAAAAAAATTGACTCTCGACGGCTATTTTTTAAACCCGTTAAGGGATTCATAGGGTTAACTTCTCGACTTCGTGCGCGCCTACCCTTCTTCTTTATTGGACTCCGCGCGACAGACCTGGTACCGAGTGCACCCTTTTTTACCTTTTTAAATACAGTTAGGGTTCTCTCTCGTACATCGGTGCATAACGCGCGATACCCAGAGGTCGGCAAAAGGAAACGTTCAAGCCTTTTACCAATACCCGAAGAGTGGCCGAGACTACAAACAAAAATAGAGACTTTTATTTTTTACCGTTAAGCGAGATGGCGGAAAAACGTCGAGAGTTAACAAACCGAGCCGTAAATAATCCAAGTTTATATCCGTTCAGAAAAACATGTTTTACCAGAAATTCAGGGTCTGAAATTTCCGAGGGACGTAACTCTTTCAATTTTTTCTTCTCGCCCCCTCTCGTTCTTCGCGTCCATAGAAAAATAAAACATCCTCGACGTTGCTTCTATCCCCGACACATTTTGTTTTTCTCTCGAACCAAATGGAAACACCTATCAATAAAAGTTACGAAAAATCTTTGGAAAAATTTTCTAGTAGATTTCTTCTCCCGTTCGTAATTAATAATTAAGCGACGAGGTAGATCGAGATTCGAATTAATCCATACGCGATAAGTAGGTTTTCAGGGTATCGGAGGATAACGACCGTTTCATCCCTCTCGTTGCTCGGTTTCTCGTCAAAGCTCCCGATTTGTGCGAAACGCGAGGGGGAGGAGGTGAGGAGGGGGTCGAGTTACGAGGTCACCTGTATCTGGAGCGACCTCGTATTTTAAGGTGGTGGGAGAGAGGAGAAAAGCGTTGCTGGTGCTGCTGCTGCTGTACGTTGGTTGTGTGTCAGGATTTTGCTTGCGTCATAGCTTAAAATCGACGGGGAGGGTTATGCACCCAGTCACGATCTCCTGAGAGAAACCCACGAGCTTTATAGTCGTGCTTATAGATATGACACCTGATTCGACCCTTTTCTCTCTATCTTTCGTCTCGAGATTGCGCTCGTAAACTATACACGTTGTCTAAATATATAACAATGTTCTTCCTACATAGCCGACGATTCTCAATTTCGACTAAATGAAGCTTTTTTCTTCAACAACGCGGTACGTTGTCGTTCGACGTATATCCTCGGTGAGACGAGATTTTTAATAATTCGTTCCTGGCCGCGTCGTTAATTCGGCGACTCCGCAAAAACGGTTTAATCTTCGAAGTAAACCAACTTTTCTTTCTCTCGTTCTCTCTCTCTCTCTCTCTCTTTCCCAGGGACTTGCGAGCTTATATAGAAACGCGAGATTATGACGAAAAGTTAACTTCCTTCGGGGAAGAAAATATCGTCGCATCGGCGAGGACATTGTTTTCTTTTGTTTTTATACAATATTAAAAAAATGTTGTTAAGAAGATTATCGCAGTAATTAATCTCTCTCGTGTAAAATGTTTACGAAAGAAAAAATAAAATAAAACGTTGGTGCACAAAGAGGTTTACGAATCCCGGCGCTTTAAATCCGATTACGAGAGAGGCGTCGCGTCGTTGGCATTCTAGCGCGAAATTGGATGCACTTTCACATACCCCCCTTTACTCTCGTCCCTTTCTTACGAGCAATCGGCGATCTAGCCGCGAGAGCCCCGGTATTATTTTACTTTCTATAGAGTAACAGATATTAGATGTACGTATACCTAATTCCAACCGTTTATATAGAAATACGTGTGAAAATAGCTGTGTGCGTTAGCGATTCAATTACAGGATCGCGTGTGTGCAAATGTGTTTCTTTTTTCTCTTTCTTCCAGCCACGTGTCTACGTTTATCGTACGTATAACCGAGTGAAACATTCGGCACGAACCGTAACGTGCATTCACATCCGTCGAACCTGTATATATTCATCGCATTCCATCCATCGACTTCGTTGCGCGCACAACGCGTTTAACCGATGATAGCGAAAGAAAAAAGATAAAATGGATTCACCGAGAGTGAAAATCGTGAGCTTATGTACGATCGAATCGAGTACGAGCGATTTGCAGCCTCGAAGTTTTACCATTTATATAGTTATATATATATATATTTATGTGTGTATGCATCTACGGATCATAAAAAACGATTATCCTCGTTCGATGTCGATGAACCAGCGGCGAACAACGATGGCCGCGCGCCTCTGATTCCGGCTTCGAAGGACGCGTTCGCCGATCCGCGACGATCCATACGCCACTCTCGCGACTCGCTGTATATATATATATATATATATATATGCGTGTTATGTGTTCATGTATATTTCTCAAGCACAACGGGCGAGATCGAACGTCTCTGCCATTTGTGTGTACAATATAGGGAGAGAAGTTACTTTACATGCAACGAGCGGAGGCTGCGTGACATATGAGTGGTTACCGTTCGGTATCCGCTTTTGCCAATCGACCGTAGCAATGTTTCACACATCGTCTATATCGACTCGCAACATCCGTTCGATATATCTCCCATTCACCTGTCCTCACTCCGATCGAAATAATTTTTCCACCAATGGTTCTATAATTGAGACGGTGATTTAATTTTCGAACGTAATTTCGCTAGCTAGTTTCCGCGGATACGAATACAAGTCATCGTTTCATTTGCTATTTCAGTTGAATTTAATGCGTATGCGTTTTTTTTTGTAATTTTTATTGCATACGATAATTTACGATCGATTTTATTGGAATCGATTAAATTCGTTTATTTTTAGATCGGTTTTTCTTTTTATACGCTTCGATCTTTGTGCTCTCTTTTTTTTATGCTCACGATGATTCTACGATTATTCGTGTTAAGGACATTTGATATTTTCTCGTCGTTTCCCAGGTCTTTGGATGGGGGATTTTTTTTCTTCGGTTATTCTTGCTCCGATTTTCCCGAAGTTACTGCTGTATAGAGACAAGTTCCGAGGCACACACAGCGCGTTTAGCAGGATTGACGTCAGAACCCCCAATCGTCCCACCCTACCCGGCCAGAGTTCAACCCCCGAACGCGGCTTAACCCACACTCGCTCGGAGGGCAATGATCCCGGGCTCCACGACCCTTAACTCGGTCAACCTCGACACAAGTCCGCCATCTCGTGGGTGTTTATGATCCACTTCTCTCCCTCTCTCTCTCTCTCTCTTCTCCCACCACTTGTGGGTGTGTTTCCCTACTTTCGCGTATTGGTATTCGCCCTCCGTTGAAAAATTTTCTATCATTCTACGAGCTTGACCAATTTCTTTTCAAACGCAAATATACTTTTTCGCCAAATCAAGAACGAAATATATATCATTTCGTTTTATTTCGCGACTCGATTATTTCTACTTTTGGAGGATGGAAAAGTGTGGAAAACTTTTTATATGCGATATTTTAATAATAAATTATTACGAAGCAGGTTTTATTTGTATTTCAATCGAGTAATCTCGCATACTTTATTTTCATTACGAACGACACCGCGCGCGCGCGCGCAACTATGTATTAATGCGAATAGAACGCCTGTTGCAGCGTCGCATGTGTTACGAGGGCTTATAACCATCGCAAGGCAGACGCATAAAATGCAACGTACCACTGTGTCCAATATACGATGTAATCCTCGTCGCGATTGCACAATCTTTTCTACTTTACTATCGCCCGCTCTCTCCTCGATGCAGTTCCAGAGCTAACTCAACACACGGACCAATCGTTCAGCCTGGATTGCACTTGGCTCGAAACTTTCACAAAACTTTCTAGCGAGTCTCGTTTTCTACGAGAGTCTCGAACGAACCCACGGATAACTCTCTTGGAGTCAACGCACGCTCTTCTCTTATCTCTCCCTCCCTCTTTCTCTCTCTCTCTCTCTCTCTCTCTCTCTCTTTCTCACTGACTCTGTCTTTGCCCCGTTGCTGTAGATTTAAGATGAATGAACCATCCCGTCGTTTTTCTCTTTCACGTCTCGCCCGATTGGTCGTCCTTTGATTCAAAATCGCGTAGGCAGGAAGTGAGAATTTAAAAAAAGAACTCGTTTCGACCAATGGCTCTTTATCGCCACGTGACAAATCTCGAGTGCATACGTCTTTTCATATCATATTTCACGCGCACACGTCGACGCGTGTGATCCTTATGTGAAAAAAAGGCTTAAATCTTATGTAATATAAAAGTATCACGTGAGCTGTGTTTACCCTCGTGATGAAATATTCTAAGGAGAAAGCAAAGCGGTAAGAAATTTCGTATCGCGTCGCGTTTCCTCGTCTTACTCATAAAACATGTTAACGGTAATTGTTCATGAGGTCGTCGTTCGTCGAACGAGAAAAAGAAAAGTTAATTCGTTCGAAAAAACGGTCGAACGAAATATTATCGTAATCCTGTTGTCTCGAAAGTTTTCATCGTCGAAATCCGCTACGAATTTTCCCTCGGCACGAATTCCCGGGAGTCCAATATCCCACGTAACTTCCGGGACGACAAGATCGTCGGGTTCTGGAATTGACTAAAATAGTAACACCAACGAAAACCTCGACGTGTATCTAGCGTTGCATCTTATTTTTCCTCGTCGACCTTTCGACCAACGGTCCAATTTTTCATCGTCAAATGTATATTAGATTTTTACACACAACGAACGGAGCAACAAGGTTATTTTCGTCGCACCCACACGCGACGTTTCCGGGGGGGAGAAAAAACCAGATTGTCGTAGAAAACTTTGCGCTCTACGGACAAGACTCGAGATTAAAGTGCATAAATACGAAACGAATTCTTATTTTTGTTTGTCGTTCGTGACGAAAAAAAGGTGTTCGTGGGCGTTTCGGTGGGATGTCATCGGTCCGAGCGGTGAATAATTTTCCGAGAGCGCGGAAGAAATTACAAACTGTTGAATGAAACTTATTAAATCCTGTAATAATGGAACGGGGGGCAGGTGTTTCGAGGGAACTTTGGGCAGCGAGGAAATGAGATTTTAAGACCTTTCTCCAATTGTGACTTTCGACAAGCTCTCATAATAATAATAATAATAATAATAATTTTTGTACAAAAACTCTTGTCTCTTCAGTATTTTTAATATCATAGATCGTTCAATCGACTTTTTTTCTCGAAAAATCGCTGCACATCTGTCGAGACTCAATTAGGCGTGAATAAGTTAGACTCGAATTATAACCTCGTTAAAAATTTTACCATAATAATAGACTAATTTATTATGCAAATACATAATATACGTCTATGTATAATATATAGACAAGCGGTAGCATCGATGATTATACATACTCGAAATGGGAACCAACATCTCTCTCTCCCTCTCTCTCTCTCTCTCTCTATATATATATATATATATATATATATATATATTTAACGTACAGCTGTACACGTGAGTGCAATTACGTTTGCCTACTTGAACGGGACATACCAAAGAGACGAGGCACAAAATGTATATATGAACACGTGCAATAACCAATACTAACACACGGTCCAAGTGGGAATGGCCAAGTGTGTGAGAGATAGAGAAAGAGAGAGTTAGAGAGAGAGAGAGAGAGAGAGAGAGAGAGAGAAAAAGCTCGCGTAAGTAGTGAACTCGCTCTCGTCCGTTCGCTATAGCGAACGCAGGCGCATGCGTCAGTGATCTCAAGGCCTTCGCGTATTAACTCTTTGAGTTCGCCTCGAGCGAGAACGCCGCTGCCCCACTTTCCTTAGCGTTCGGTCAACGACCCACGGACGTCGTTCGCTCCCGGTAGGTGAGTTTCCAAGGTGCACTCACACACAGATCTATACGAGAAATTTCATACACAAGCGTGACGCGAGGCACAAGTGCGCTTGCGTACGTGTATAACGTGTCGATGGGCGGGCGTGTGTGTGTGCGCACGCGACTCCACCACTCTTGTATCGCGTTCGATAGTTCCCCCACCCACCTCTTATTCCTACCTCAGTCGGACGACACGCTCGTATCATCCCCTCCCGACCACCGGGTCCGAGCCATCAAACCTATTATCTCCCACTCGCGAATTCTCAACGACTTGAGCTCAACGCCACGTGGTGGCGCCACTCTACTTTCGCGAATATTTCGCGCCTGTTGCCGCGAGCCGCCGCGAATGCGGTATCGGTACTGTAGGCTATCGGTGATATCCCGCGAATACGGTCGGTACGGGAGAAATTCCTTCGCGAATGCGCGAGCGATCGCGACGAGGCCTATAAACGTTTATTATCCCGCCGTTGAGCGAAAAGCTCGATCCTCGAGACTGCCGGGAACAGGCTTGATCTCGATGTCGAGAGGTGGTACGAGCGTTGACATATTCCCGATATTAGATAAATTGATCGTTGTCAAAATTTTTATATTTCCGTTACATTTTTTTTTGTTTTTTTTTCTTCTTTTAACCTCGATAACAATCCGATCATATTTTTATTTTCATTCTTACGTTAAAAAATCAACAATTTTCGCGACTCACTAAATCAAAGAGGTTCAGAGCAAACAATTATTTTTAAGCAAAATTGTATGTTTTTAAAATGTTGTATTCGTAACTAATAACACTGGCTTATTATTAATACAAATATTTTCTCTCTTTACAGGTAAGTCCAAGTTCCATTCTTCGAGCTAGCTGCTAAGCGACGATCTAGACAACCTCGTCTCCAATATTAAACCGTAAGTCCATTCGTTATTATAATTTCTTCTCGTGTTGACTCGGAGTTGACGCAATTGCTGCGAGAAAACCGCACCCATCGATCCTCGATTAGCAAAAAGAGAAGGTTCGTCGACCCCCGTATCGCGAAGGGGGTGGGGGTGGGGGGGGCATGAGTTCGTCGATGATTCATGTTTAAAAATATCCCGGGATCGTTCGTATCACCCTCTTGTCCAGGAGGTGGGAGGGGGGAGGGTGATATACCGGCAAGGGGGATGAGAGTGACGAGGGTTGAATTTATGCTGGAAATATTCTTAATCGGAAATTGACTGAGACCGGCATCGTATTGCCCCCTCCCCCGCCCCCCATCCCTCCACCATCCTTACCCTCTCACTTTCGCGTTCCTGTAATAAGTTCTCATATTCCGTTCATGAATAAGCCGCAATCAACTCACCACCCCGCGTCAATGCTCCCATTGTATGCTTACACGCCTACGCTCAAGCCCGAGGATAATTTGCTATCGATAACACGAATCCCCATCCCCGTCAGAAAGCAAAAATGTATATAGAGCGTGGCTAATTTGAACCGGGGGTCGAGGGGGCAGAGGGGTGGGGGGTAAAGCGACTTCAAATATACGCACACACGCCTGTCGCTCGTTCCTCCTAATCTCTCTCGAGAGCATTTTTTTCCCCCTTCTTTCTTTCTTTCACCCTCCACGAGGATTTTCGCGTCCCTTATCTCAGTCGACGGATCGTGATAATTCAAGTTTTCAAGCGGTGAAAAAAGTTTCGATCGTTAAATACTCCGTATAATTAGAGAAGTTTGTCAAGGAGAAAGCCATCAATTTAAAAAAGAAGGAGAAAACAAAAACGACGAAGACCGAAAACGGCGCTACTTTGGATAATTTCAGCTCGAACGCGTGTTTCGCCTCGATAGAGAGACCCTTCTCCCCTATATTTTTTAATCCCGTTGTAAAGCGAACGATAAGCGTTGATCGAAGTGACTCTTTGAGAGGAACGTTTGAAAAATATTCGATTCTTGGGTCGTTACAAATTTCTACGACTCTTGTCCAGCTTTTTACCTTTTTTTCGTTACTTCGTTTTGGGTGTTTTCATATAACCCTCGTCTGTTTACTCGTTAGTTTTTTAATCACCTGTACAACATTCGTCCCCCTTGTTTGTTCCATCGAGAAAACGCGTGGGCAACCCTCGACGCTTGCGCACCTACGACCCTCTCGTGTTTCTCGTCGCTGCTACCCCACCCCTTACCCCCTCATTCATGGATCAGTCCTATCGTCGTGTACGCGTTGGCGCTCCTGCCGAGTGTTCCACACAGTTTCTCGCCGCACGTTGCTCGTCCCGCGGTTTCGTCGCGACTAACATGTCACTGGCTGACAACTGTAACAATAATAACAATGATAATATCAACAACAAGTACAACAAGCTCAAGTCGATAAGATCGTGCGTCGTTGATTCGAGCTCGGGGGTAGTGAATAACCCTCGAACAGTTCCCAAGGTCGTGCTCCGGGCGAGCCTAGCCGGGAGCGTCGATCCCGTCGAAGTCTGCGAGGTCACCATCGTCATCACCGAAGCCCCGGAGGAGAAGGTCGCGCCCGAAAAATCCGCTTCACGGGCCAAAGGTGCGTTTCTTTCCCCGAAAGATCGTCCTTTAAACCGAATGATTTATTCGTTGCGTCATTTGTCGTAATTTCTTTAGGGAAGAAAAGTTGTCCTGAATACGTTTCATCTTTGTCTCGTTGTGATTGTCGTTTCTAGACATAAAAATCTACCCTCTTTTATCTAAAGATCGACCCGAAAAATGGATTTTACGCGACAATCGGTCCGTACGACCGATCTCGAGCTTGTGCGTTGTTGTTGCTTTTGTTTTGCACGAAGTTGACGAATCGTCGGACCCAGCTGTTTCCATCGTAGATCACTGTTTCGCGGATGTTATCGTGCGCGACACGTCGAGTATAGGGCGCAGGTCCGAGGTCAAAATGGGTGTCGGAAATGTCAAAATAATTTAATGATCTTTTCACACGTTCTTATCGAAATCGGAAGTAACGTAAGGGGGACAATTGTGAAAATTTGGTCGCGTCTACATGGCCGTAGGAAAAATTCACCCTCGATAAACCGTATTTTTCTTGGAATCTGGAAAATCCTTTTTCGAAACTCCATTTCCTGGTTCTCTCTCTCTCTCTCTCTCTTGCCATGAACGATGACAAAAATTACGACCGAAATTACTCGCGCTTAATCTTCGACACCGGGCTCAGCGGGGGTCGTGTAACGACAGGGGGTGATTCCTGCTTTCTCGTTGGTTCGCCTATACGAGTCCATATTTGCAAAAACCTTGGCGAGTCGAACGTCACTGGATAATTTACTGGGTCTAGCGGTCTTCCGAGATCCTTAGGGAACAATCTGGTCAACGAATGACCGGTCATCATGCACAAGAGCCGTGAAATAAACGTACGGTAGGGAGTGAATCCTCGTCGTGCCCGTTAGCCTACCTGACGCGTTCGAGCCGAGCTGAAACAAACGCCTAGGCGTCCTTCGCGATTCTTTCGCTCATTAACAACCTCGTTTACTTCATAATCGATACGATTTGAATTTTTTCAACATCATTTGCGGTTCGCATTATCCTCTTTTCGTCGAACCACCCCTTTGACCTTCGCGCTTCGATATAATTGACGCTCTAAATATCATCCAGAGGACGATGATGATATATACGATCGTAAGTCAGGATATCCGGGTCGTATCCCGTCGTTCTCGATGCGAAGCGCAAAAAGACGGAAATGGAACATTCGGAAGGGAGCAGGGGGTAGGCATCGCTTTGACACCGAAACGTATCGATTTTCCTCGAGGGTCTCTCACGTGCTCGCTGACATTGACATTGCCCGTGAACAGCAGAGCCACTGAGCGAGAAAGAGAGAGAGAGAGAGAGGGAGAGAGAAACGCAGAGGGTATCAGCCACCACCTTCACCATCTAGAGCTCGCGCCCGGCATTACCGGTGGAAACGGGATGAAAATGTCAAATCAGCGCCATCTATCCGCGAATACGTACCTTCCGACTCTCGTACAGAGAGACACGTGTTCACAAACGCGCAATAACTGTACCCGTATTCTCAAGCTTATTCTCTCGTGCACGTACGAATATAACAGCGCGAAAGAAGAAGAGAAACCGTCGACTACGTAGTTCGCTATTTCTCCGCCCGATGGCGTTCGCGACTCGCGGGAAGTCGCGTTTGCGCGCTGCTGTCGCAATTCGCGCGCGTTCTTCAGCCGGCGGGGTGGGATTTTCGAATCGACGAGCGAGAGAGCGCGAGGGAGAGAGAGAGAGAGAGAGAGAGGGAGAGAGACACGCCGCGGGAGCATCAACCGACGTCGCGAGAAACCATCCCGTTATATTCGCATGCAGTTCTAGTGTGTTATATTGCAGGAAGCAACCGGCTTGCGCGTGAATTCGCGTCCGCCATTGTTGCAATAACCGCGCTTGCACTGTGAGAAGGGAGGTGATGGCTATAACTATATATATATACATATATATATATATATATATATATATATATATATATATATATATATATATATGTAGAATATACTTATGCTGTATAGTTTAGCGCGCTGCACCGCGCGCGTGAGAATCGTTGCGGTACCTCGAACGTCCCTCTGCTCGTTTTCTTGCACTAGCCCCCCCCCCCCCCCCCCCTCCACCTTTTCTATCTTTCTTTATCCCGGACGATCCGTAAATCTTGTGGGAGAACGGGGTATAGATTTTTAGGTCGATTTATGACGACGTTTTACGAGCATTCGAGTCGCTCACCCGTCCCTCCCAGCGCCCCATAGCTCGGAGCTCTTGGAGTTCGCACGAATGGAAAAAGAGGAAAAAAGAGGAAAAAAATTGAAGGAAAAAGAAGGGAAAAAAGGAAAGAAAGAAAGAAAGAAAAAACACGACGTAGTCGAGTGTTGGGTTAGGTCGCGTCCTGTTACGCCGGCGCGGTGTACTTGCACGTACGTATAAAATTTACTAGCAGATGTGATATTCCATGTACATCGTCGTGGCGTACCTTCGTAATCGTATAAGAAGAAACGTCTAAACGCTTCCTGGTACGATCCTTCCTGGTCCGCAATGCTAATGTAGGAAGCGGAAGGACCGTTTTCTCGTGGATGATCCTTCGTGGCATAACGGATCAACGGAGTTGTTAACGCCGCGACCGAACTCTCCTTGAAGCCACGACGAGTATAACAATCGTCGATCAATTTACTTAAATTATTCCTACAGCAATTCGCAATTTATTGTCTCGTTACTTATTACATTTAACCAACGAAGTGAAAAGGAGGATGCGCGTTAAGGCCGTTTCGCCGAGGCGCGAGCGCGTTTATTCGTTCGACCGTCGTAACTCGCGAACCGTTCGTCGGATTTTCGTACGAGTCACACCTATAGTGAAGAATTTTAAGTCGAACGAGTTCGTCACGATTTTACGATCGTTTATTAAAATGTTCATTCATGTTTTTCGATCGTTTGTGTACCATTTTACGTAAAATTAAAATCGTTCACGATTTTATTACTATTGCCGGTGAAAACGACGAAAACAAGGTTTTCGTCTGTTTTCATTTGTTTGTGTATTGTTAAAAATGAATACAGCGAGGAAAAACACGCGCCCGATCGGTGACCGTCGCGACAACTAATATCACGAGTTGTTTTTCGTCGTTTGGTTTTTTCGAGGCTAATGTGCCGATGGCCCACATTTTTAACGGCACACGAGAGAGCCCGCGTTACTCAACGAAGGCTCTCTCTCTCTCTCTCTCTCTCTCTCTCTCTCTCTCTCTCTCACGATCGACGAGCCCGAAACGGTCGACTCAACTCTTATAACGCTGTTGCTCGATCGTTGCGCAATACGTGGGCTAACCAGGCAGGCGAACGAGCCGTGGCTCGGTTCTCCTTTATCCAGACAGAGAAATAAGAGAGAGAGAGAGAAAAGTAGAATTGTACGGGGGCCTCATTCTTGTATGCCCGACGAACGTTACGCAAAGTATTTACCAGACGAGAGACAACCAGGACCTCCGCGAATGTGTGTCGATGTCCTGTTGCGTAATTTTTCCTCGCGGATACATACTCACCATCGACATAACGTTTATACACCACTTGCGTATATTTTCGATACAGCACAATACCTATGTCGAGCGCACGTGGCTGACCCCGCGAAATCGTAACTTTACAAATAGTAGCTGCGTAATTGTTATCGTTCGATGTCTTTCGTTTTCGTTCGTAAACAAGCGCGCATTATATCGTACAGGAGCTCGTAATGTTTCTGCACAATCGAGCACCGAAAGGATTACGAAATATTTCGTCAAATAATTCGTTTTAAAAATCGTTCGAACAGTGGAGAAAAAATAAAAGGTTTAAAATTCGCGGGACCGAAACGAGAATAAATTTGTCAAATTAATCGAGTCGACTAATTAAAGAAATTGAGTCGAAATAATGAGACAAAATAATAATTGAATTTGCGCACGTTTCACGGTTGGGAGGAGGGAAGAGCGTGGGAGAAGCTCGAGCGAAAGAATGTTTTCGTCTCGGCACGTGTAGTTTGGTTAGTACGAGAAAGAAAAAAATAAAATAAAAAAAAGAAGGAAAAGAGCGAACGAAGTCAACGTGGAACAACACTGTCGTGTTCTACTTGACGTAATGCGTCAACCGACGCGAGGTTGTTTTTCACACGGGAACGTAACTGAGTCACTTATTTTCGGCGAGAAGAGAGCAGGAGGAGGAGGAGGAGGAGGAGGAGGAGGAGGAAAGAGGTTAAGACCGCTGGAACAAAGATGATACGACAAATATTTTCGATATACTCATTGTACGCGATAACATTGTAACGAAACGCGAAGCTGAAAAACACTGATCGATACGACGAAGCCCGCGTATATACGCAATAGTTCGATCGAACGATTCTCGATATAAAAGATATCTCGTTTTTTGGTGCACCAAAATTATTTTAGACGAATCTTTGAAAGCCTTCTGACACAAGATTTTACCTTCACCTTTGTGCCTCGTGATAAAATCCAACAGAGCGAGAAACAGAGAGAGAGAGAGAGAGAGAGAGACGGCAACAAAGAATAGAGACCACGGGGGTCTACGCCCGCTATCGAGGTTTTTACCGTTCTTCCTCTTCGTCTCTCATTTTATTTTATTTTTTCTTCTCATCTCGTTCCTCGCCACTTCCTTCTTCTCTCTCTTTCTCTCTCTCTCTCTCGCTCTCTCTCTCTCTCAAATGAGAGAGAATCGGGCAACGTTGTGCACCTGCGATAAACCGTTACGTCTTTTCTGTCACTCCCTCCTTATTTCTCGTGTGTGTTTTTTTACCGACCAACGCGTGTCTCGTGTCATGAAATTTCCACATTCGTACGAAATTTTCTCCTTTTATTGAGGACAATGTTTTTTTTTAAATTCCGAATCGTTCTGTTAAGAATTAATTTTAACGAGACAAGATTATACTTCTTTACAACGATTGTTTAAAAAACGTCGCTTTGTCTTTTTTTTTTCAATCGCGCAAGCGATATACGAGTGTAAAAAGAAAGAACGTGGCATAACGATACGCGCGCTGCATTCGTCGTCGACGAGGGCAATGCGGATCACGAGAAACGGAGAGAGTGCTTTCACCTTTCTCCTCGTCGCTGCTGCAGCCTTTACCATCTCTCTCGCAACCCGTGGTATCTTTCTTCTCTCGTTCGCCGACGGTAATCGCTCTTTCTCTCTCTCTCTCTCTCTCTCTCTCTCTCTCTCGCACTCTTTCTTTCTCTCTCTTTCTCTTTCTCTCTCTCTTGCATTTCTCCTGCTGGCTGTGCGCGCACGGAAAGAGCTTTTACTCTCGATCGTCGAGCGCCGAGCTCGCTCGCTCTCACACGGACGCCTCGGAGAAAGCAGCAGCAACAGCGAACGCGCTACAGGATCTCGTCGACTCGCTCACGGCCTCTCGATCTCTCGCGACACTTTTTCAAAGTTACGTGTGCGTTACGAGACTCGCTCTTTTCTCTGCCACCTTTCCTCTTTTCTCTTCACCTCGTGCACCACTCTCTCTCTCTCTCTCTCTCTCTCTCTCTTCCTCTGTTTTCTTTTTTTTTTCTTTCTCAACTTCTCGAAAGTCCACACACCTCACGCGATCTCCATTTCGCCATTGTGCAATGGACCACACGCGTCACAATAACTTAAAAAGATAAGACAAAAAAAGAAATAAAACACGTTTAATAATTTTTTGTTTACATCGAAAATTTCATAATTCGAATTATGAAACGATTATTTGGGTCAAGTGCCGTCTACGATTTAATAGCGCGGTTTGAATTCTTTTTCGATCGAATTAGGTCGATTCTCGGGAAAATATTTATAAATTATAACGATAATACGTGAAGTTTCTCGTCGAAGTAGGGCTCGCACTCGAGTGGTTCGTTTTTTTGTTTTTTTTTTTTCTCCTTCTTTTTTTTATTTCCGTCGCTCTCGAGCAATCGTGTCGTGCTTTCGTCATTTCGTCACGATACGAAAGAGGGCGAGAGAGTCTCTCGTTTTCGAGGTCCGCATTACGGATCGGGTACACAACAACGCGGAGCACGTCGGCATATCGGTATAGGGCTCTAGTCAAAACGATTGAGCAACGAGGCGATGAATCGCTCGACGAGCGACTCTCTCTCTCTCTCTCCCTCTCTCTCTCTCTCTCTCTTTCATCTATGATAAGAGAGACGAAGTGAGAAAGAGCGCGTGTATAACGTTCTCGCGCGGCCGTCCTGGATGTCGGCCGCTAACCCCGACCGAATCAAGGCCGCCATCGCCTCCGCTCTGCCGTCATGAGGCGGGCTGACACAAGCGCTCGCGCCTCTCTCACTACCGCGGCTCTTACTTTCACGAGCGCCCGTCTCGTTCCCATTGCTTTTTTTTCTCTCTCTCTCTCTCTCTCTCTCTCTCTCTCTCTCTCTCGCTCTCTCTATCGCTCTCTTACCCGCAAATCTACCAAACCATTTATTTTCTTTTGCTCAATTATCTAATTAAATAAAATAACAACCGGTCTCTTTAAAGAAATTTGATGATTTATTAAAATTAAAATTAAAAAAATTAAAATTACCGATTGCCACGTCGAGTCGTCGACCTTCGAAAAAATAATGTCGAAAGAAACGGTGTTAACAAATCGGTTGAAAAAAAGAAACATTGTTATTTTTTTCCCTACGTCAAATTTTGATATCGAGCAACACGTCGATAACAAAGATCGATGAGAATTTTGCTGAGGTGGCAACGAGTTGAAGAAAAAAAAAAAAAAACGACACCTACCTACTCCTTTCACATGCAGCATCGGTCTATAAAAGGAGCTCTCGCGATAGAGTATCGTCCTCTTTGCCCCCACCCTTTTTTATCCTGCTTCTCGTGCGTCCACGACTTGAAAAATCTCTCTCTCTCTCTCTCTCTATATATATATATATATATACTCGCGCAATCAGGTTATGTGTGCCTACGACCTGGTGGCCTTGCCTCGTCGCTCGCTGGACCGAGACGAGGGAACTCGACGCTCTCGCGCCGCGTCTTGCGAAATTACGCTCGAGCCTCGCGTCGGTCAAGCATCCCGAGACAAAACTATCCGCCGAACTGACGTACGAAGATTGATATTTTTCGATTCAATTCCGATTATCTTTCCCATTTGGAAATTAACGTTCGTCGGATCGTAATGATGGATATCGACGCTAAAGCGTTCTTCCATGTAAAATAAATATACAAATAAAAGCACACGCTACGTACGTATATATATATATATATACGTACCTTTCTCCTCCGTGATATAACAGTTTCGTTACATCTCCAACTGACACATATGCACGAAACTGTATAGAAGCTATATATAGTTTGTCTACAATTTATGTATTTTTTTTTCTGGGACTAACTATATATATATATATATATATATATATATTCTACGAGCTCTCTTTTCTCCGCTATGACCTAACAGTTTCGTTAGACCGACAACCTCGCGGCACACATACACGCGTACACAAGCACGCCGTGTCGATGACACAATTAGAAAGTTCCGGAACGCGCCGTCACTTCGTAGTAGTAACGAGACAAACAAAATGTGTGAAACGAGCCCCGCTTATCCTCTTATGTATATACAGGTATAATGTAGAGCGAAGATGGGAATGTTTTACGTCACGTTCTAGGGACATTTACTTTTAGATCGGAGCTCTTAGCGAGATCGACGATAAGACGGGCGATGTGTGAACGAATTCTTTCGAAAATTAACCGTTTTGTCCTTAAATTAGTCACGTAGGTACTCTCTCGAATACGTATGGGATAGCTGCTACGTGGATAAACGCAAAATCCTCTCGTCTCTCACTCGATCGGACAAATCGCCGGATCTTCTCGTGCCTGGGGGGAGATCCGTCGATTAGGACAAATAGCCTGAATGTAACTTTCTGGTATTAAATATAAGAGAGAGCGCGTGCCGATGTCGTATTACTCGGTGTGGTCCCCTTAATCCCGCGCTATAAAATTGAAGCGTACCAACCACTTGCGCAATATCCGACGTAGTCGTTTGTTACCCCGTATAATACTTATACAAGAGTGTACGTTAAATATATATGCGTATAGGCGTGTCTGTGTGTGTGTTTATATCGTATAGAAGAGACGTCCTTAATAAAATTTGAGAGCACAACTCGAGTAAGGTCGTTACCCTCCGACCCATTTACTCGCGAGCACATACATCGTACACTCGACACTACGCGTTCCTCGATTCTGCCGCACGAATGTTACGTTACGGCTTACCCGACTCGAGACGCGACGACACGAGCGAGAAAACGATGAATTTCGTTCCAGTATTTTTCTTCATCTTTACACCGTAATATACCATTACTTCCTGGGTCACTCGAACCGATGACCTTCTCACGTACGTACCGCGTTCATTAATCCTAATGATATTTACGCTTGATTAATTTACGCGGATCTTTCGACCCCCTCATTTCGATCGGTATCAAAGATGAGTTCGAGGTAAATAAATGAGACTTTAAACTCGTGAAAACAACGTCTGCGCTCGCAGACGAAAAATAATATCGCGGACTTTAATTATAGGTATTCTAAGAAATTGCATAATTGTTTATACGACACGATAAATGAGACGACTCGTCTCGGGAGGTAGCCGGGCCTCGGGCGATTTTTTGTTTTCGACGGACGAGACGTCTTTACTGTCTCGCTATATAACTCATTTAGGTATTACAAATTGCGCGTATATATATATATATATATTCAATGCCGAAGCTTCTTCATTCGTACTCGCAGATCACGTTTCGCAATGGAGCGATTTCTCGCTCACGACGAGCGAATTTTCTTTTACCTCTCGATCTTTCTCGTTAATATGGTAAATGTGCAATTCGAGATGCAATGCGCACCCGTTCTTACCAGCTAAGTGAACGGGATATAGAGTCCTAAACGTTACGCCAAGGATAGTGCAACGTGTGCAAGCGCACGATTCAAATGATCATTATCCACCAACATCTAGACATAAACGAGTCATTATTTTTCGAAAGATGTTTTTTTTTTCATTAAATTTACACATAAATTAATGCGTTAAAATTGTCAACGTTAACGATACTCGCAATAAATGTCAATTTAAAAATTATTTTTGAAAGTTCAAATTCATTTATTTTCATGACATTTGACAAGATGTCAGAATGCCAGGTGTAAAGAATTCGGTGCTCGAAGGATCCATGATTAATTGTCGAATGACCCATATACCTATACATTTATATATATATATATATATGAATACGTATTACCGTAGTAGTCTCGGCAGAAGTACATTGACACGAGAGCAATTCAGTATTCGCGGTCTCTGGATTCTTTCGTTTCGTTCTTTTCTTTTTTTTTTGTTTTCTTTTTTTATTTCAACGCATGTCCGCAAAGATTCATAGGTCAACCACCGCTCGAGCTCTCTCGTTACAGATGCGTGAAAAGTCATGTGTGTACGTTACACGTATAGCTTACATCGATCCACCACAAAGACGTTACTGTCTAGGATATTATGTCCCGAGCCACGTGCGCTCAGGCGTTTGCCTACCTGCGCGTACACTCATCGGCTATTATATACAGTTTGTATGTATCTGTATATGTATATAAATCGTTTAGTAGGCAGATCTCGTGGCTCGTTCGTTCGTTTTCCGTGTCGCATATATATCCTTCGGTCGTAGCGCACACACATCGAGAGACAGGACAAACGACGCCGGACTCTCCTGCTTGGTGTGTTAAGCGCGTGGCTGACGAGCGCGCAGGACCTCTTCGTGAAGAGCAAGAGAGAAAAAACAAAGAGAGAGAGAGAGAGAGAGAGAGAGAGACCGTGCCGGACTAACGGAATCGAGACGGTAGACACGCGTGCAGGAGGAGGTCCTTCGCCTCCTTTTATTCTATCTCCTCTCTTCGATCGTATCGAAACGTTTCTTTTTATTTTTATCAAGATCGTCCCGATCGTCGTTCGACGATCTTTCCAAATCTTTCGTTTCGACCTAAATAACAAAAAGAAAAACAGAAAAATACGCATTTAATTTCATCGTATATATCTTACACGTGGCATAAATATTTGTTATTGTCGTTCGAATCTACGAGATTAATGATGAAAATTTGATTGGATTTTTGTTTTTTTTTTTCTTGTGTTTTCGTCGACGATGCGAATATGATCGATCGTTGAAATTGTATTATTAAATCGTCAGGACGAGGAATCGGGGAGGATCGAGGGGAATCAAAAATGAAACTCGTTCGAGGTGGAGAGAGAAGGATTGCGCCAGCGCGAGAGAGCGTTATCGAGGCCGCTGACCGATTAATTCGCGAGCGAACTCTAAACGCGGGAGGAAGGGAGAGGGGAGACCTAGAGGGGAAGGGAATTTTTGTGCTATAGAACTAGGTAGATAGAACTTGGTCCCTATGGGAGAATCGTAAGCCAATACTGACGTGTATAACACACGTATAGACGAATACCACTACTACACGGTAGATTAATGGGAGCGCGATGATTCGGTCGAAGCTCAATGGACCGTAACCCGGCTACTACGACTATAGGACGAACTCGCGGCGCGAGTCAGCAACCCGCGAAACGGGAGCGTTGCGATCGTAAAACGAGCGTTCACGCGGCTAATTCACCGATAATCCATACTTGTATACGTCGGTTAACGAACAAATGGAATAACACTAAACCTACATTCATCCGGGGGTTAAAATACGTACGATATTCGTAACAGCGGCTCGGAATTTCAACGAAACGAAATAAATAACTTTAAATAGAAAAAATTACAACGAAAAAAAAGCCCTCGTTGACATTAATTTTCATTTTCCACGTAACGGATTTTAACGATTAATTCGACGTTTTATAATTCGAAATATAAAATTTTCCAATGTACTTGGTAGAAAAAAAAATAGTCTTTACGGGTTCAATGGATTTTTTATATTAATCGTAACGACGAATAAATTGACATGTCGTAGGAGAGAATAAACGTCGCGAATGTGTACGATCGTCGTGAGATTCGCGAAGAAGAAGAAGAAGAAGAAGAAGCAGAAAAAGAAGAAGAAAAAATGGAAACACTTTCGCAAACTCGCCAACTCCGTCTGGTCTAACGCTCTTTCAAACGGGGCCACGAGGCCCAAACAGCGTGACGTTGATATACATAGATGACGCGACCGAAAACATCGCCGTGGAATTCGCCCCTTCCCTCTCTGCCCCTCCGCGCTTTCGCCCTCCTCCCCACGTTCCATCTCTTCGTCAAACAGTAAACACTTTCGGTTATCGTAGTACGAGGAATCGCGTGGCCCACGTCGTTTGTCTCGCTTCCACGCCCAACTTGACTTCGAGTGAACGAGCGAGACAGACTACGCATCGTTAATATACGCGCCATTTGATTCGGGTTAGATCTGCTCGCGGGATTCCGGAGCGTGTTCGAGTCACGTCCGACTCGTCGAGACTTCGTTCTTTGCAGCGAGTAAATTTCATTTTTATTCTTTTCATCGTTTCCTAGAGAAAATCCCTTTTTCGACTCGAAAATATCGATTGACAAAAAACACGGATAATTCTATTTTATCGAAGAAAGAAAATTGTATTGGCGAAATATTCGGTCGTGAAAAAAAAAAAAAAAAAAAATCTCGTAAAAATCGTGCGGGAACTCTGGCGGAATCGAGTTTACGATAAAACCTGGCATTTCGTCACTGAGACGGT
>OX637868.1:7826973-7953892 GCA_951802705.1 Netelia virgata
GGGTTTTGCGGTGCGGAGAAGAACGAGTGGTGGTGAAGAAGGAGGAGAAGAAGGAGGAAGGGGGAAGGAGGTGGTCGAGGAAGAGGGCCAGCAATAGCGAGCAAAACAACCAAGACGAAGACGACGACGACGACGTCGACGATCGACGACGACGACGATGTGCTGGTTACACGCTTGACTCTGGTGGGGACGATGGAGGTCGATCACCTACGTACCGGGAGTCAGTGACACCTCTCCAGCGGTCTTCTCGTGCGGGGATTCCTCTCCTTCCTCTCTCTCTCTCTCTCTCTCTCTCTCTCTCCCTCTCTCTCTCTCTCTCTCTCTCTCTCTCTCTCTTTCTCATCCTTCATTCTCTCTACCTCGTTAATTTTTGCACTCTCCCGCGCTTCGACAATACACACACAACACAGACACGTTCCGCTTCTATTTTTCTCCTTCGCGCATATTTTGCCGAATTCTCTTATGGTCCTAACCCCCGCTCTATGCCACTCTCGTGTTTGCGAGGCAAAAAGAAACACGAGCGGGACAAAGATGGGCGGGAACGAAAATCGACCGAGACTTTTAGAAGAACGAAAAAAAAAAAAAAAAAACCACGTCGCCTTTACGAGCGTTCCGCGTGACCGCGGATGGTTCGTGCCAACTCGCGAATCGAGGAATCGCACGATGTGTACCTAAAACAGCCCCGATGGGCGATCGGTCGCACGTGGCGATCGTTTCGATAGGCCGTCGGACCCGGTTTTGCCAAAATTCCCCGACGATTTCTATCTACGTGCCGCACACTCGTGCGCTTTGTCAGCACGTGTTGCTGTCGACAGATCTTTGCGCCTCGTAGTAAAATCTCAATGGTCGATCCCACCACGACTCTACGTTGAACGACGTTCATTCTACCTTGTTAATTCGCAAAATCCGGTAGGCTACGAGACGTTAAACGCGCCTACGCATATTCAATTCTTCGATAATCGATAACGATCAACCGTAGACGATTGATCTTCGATAAATTGAAACAAAAAATACAATTTTTTAAAATTTATTTTCAAATCGATACATTTATCGACCATTCTATAGACAAATTTTCGAGACCTTCCTATAAAATCAGCTCGTGTTTCACGTCGCGAGTTGACTGACTGCTCTTCCGGTCTCTCTTCGTCTTTCTCTCTCTCTCTCTCTCTCTCTCTTTCTCTCTCTTACACGTACACACATATCCACACACACACAGTCTTGTCTTTCTTTCTTTCGCTCCGGGGTCAGTACGCCGTGTACGCCCGTGGCGGCGGGACCTTGACCACCATCGCGCGATCGTCACGCACGCACCACCGGGCCAGAGCGAGTTTATCCGTCGGGACACCACCGAGCTCCTTTTCTCGCGAGTTCTGTATGGCGACTCTCTTGACTCGCTCGCGTAATTTTTTCTCATTGGCGCGGCCACGAAGGTCCGAGGTGCGTATAACCTCGGTGTACAGGACGGTAGAGCCTTGGTAACACAGAGGAACGGGGAAGGTACCAGAATTCGAGGGCCTCGACCTCCCGAGGGAACGATGGCCTCTCGTGAAACATGCTGTACGACTAAAAGATCTATACTTATACGTATTTTATATACACATATATATATATATATATATATATGCATGTATATACATAAAGAGTTGGTTATGTGACATATATAGTCACGCTCACACGCGCACGAACATTTTGAGAATATTAAGCAATCGTGGATCCTTTGATCGAATACATATATATATATATACATGTATCATACGAGAAAGGCACTGACCGATCAAGGCCAACGAATGTGACGCCACATTTATGGTGTACTTCGTCTCTGGGACGAAAAACCTGTATATCTATATATATATATATGTAAAATACACATATATACGTGTTACGGATATACACGAGGCATATTACGGGATACTTCGAGAACGATAAAGAGAGTGGGAGATACTGAGACTACGAGACTCGATGACCGTGAACGGGATCCGGCCCGGAAGTCGTTGTCTATGTAACTCGTGCCGAGACCGTTTCACGGACTGTTCGAATCGATCGGGAAGAGACCTCTCACGGCTACGAGCACTCGAGGTTCGCCGATGTTCTTCGACTCCTTCGTTTCCTTTTGTTTCCTTTTTTTTGCACACTCGTAGCTCATTTCCACTTTGGTTAAAGGTCGATGTCTTTTATAATTGGAATTCATACGTTTCTTTTTTTTTTTTGTTATTCTGTTTGATTGAAACGATCGACGAGGCGAATGTAGGATCGGTTATTTTTCATTCTCTTTTGTTTTTTGACGGAGAGACTTAGGTTGTAGAAATGGCGAAGGTTTTTTTTTGCTGTTTTGAAGAATGCACAGGGAATGTTTTCGAGACGAAAAATCGTTGGTATTTCCGGCGGGAATTTCGCACGCAAGTCCTCTCTCCTTCGGACCTGGGAATCGGTCCTCGACCCGTGAATCGAAACGAGCCAACTTATCGTTCCTGCTGATCCAACTATCCGGCCCCGAGAATATCGCTCGTAAAAAGCGCTATGTTTGCCACTGAGAGAAAGAGAGAGAGAGAGAGAGACAGAGAAGCTAAGAATGCGGTCGCTCCCGCCCCCAGCTCGCTGACGACGCTCGGTTTCAACTCCACCCGCGACGCCTAATAACTAGAACGAATTTACTAACATACTCGTGAAACGCTCAATCAATCGATCGTCCAAACCCTCGAAAATTTCCTCGCAAAAACAAAATACTCTCGACGATTAAATCGTCAAAACGAAAAATCATTTCAATACCGAAAAACAATTTTTCGATTCTTAACGACGTTTCGCGCTCTCTCGTAAAAACGACGTTAAAAACCCAAAATAGCGACGGACCGTGTCGCTCGACTGCCGCGCCTGCTACTACACACTCGAGAGCGTCCGCCAATATCGGCGTCGCACGAGCGTATTTGTTATTACCATATCTAAATACTTATTTCAACATGGGTTCCCATGATATCCGGGCGCAAGTTCGTCGAGTGTCCCACCAGGTTGGCCGAGAGACCGGCGTCGTCCGACCGTGACCGTAGCGCGAAAGGGCCATTTTGTATACGTCGAAACGCGTGCTTCTTTCCTCTGGTTCGAAGACCTCGTGTGAGAAATCCCGCGCAACTTTGTCGCCTCGCCCCCTCGCTAACCCGTTCGTGGTCACGAGAACGAGCGATAGCTCGATATAATGATAGTCGTGACGAAAATCCTAGATCATATATATCTTCATATATATATATATATATATATGTATATGAAGATATATATATATAGAAGATATATATATATATATATATATATATATATATGTTCTTCACAGTGTCGGCGCCGCAAATGCGATATGTATAATACGGAAACGCGAGTATATAACATATGGGTATAAACGTTTTTATGGGTGTGGGCGTGTTCATATATATATATATACGTTTGTATGCATGTATAAGTATACATAACGCGATATGAAGGCCAGCGACCCGCGAAACTATTCGAATAACACATTTGTCACATAGGAAAATGGAGAGAGAGAGAGAGAGAGAGAGAACAAAAATGCAAAGCCGAGGTCGCGTCGAAGATGACGTCATGTATAGATCGTAGTCGAAACTTTTTTTTTCGGGTGGTATCCTGTTATCATCTATTAACCCAGATCTACACCTATCGTTATAACATCATATTCTCCACTTGTTTGATATATCGATCTATTTTTTGTTTCTTTCTATATTTCTGAGTAAAAAGTTTTTATCTTTTATTTATTTTTTATTGTCTATTGAAAAAAAATATGGCTCGCAAATTTTCATAGCGAACGCGAGAGAATTGGGTCTTTCTGGGTCTTGGTGCACCGTTCGTTACGTACCTACAGATATGAATATATTCACGATCCAAAAATAGGTTGACGACAGACAGCACTGGCAGTAAAACCCGCTGCGAGAGGTTGTACACGCTATATATATTTTCGCTTCCTCGTTCATTGTCGCACTCCGCGAATTTGGTTCGTCTAACTGTATTCGCAGTTTGCTCGCTCGTTGCACCGTCCGGGACTCCTCTCTAAGTCCCGCGATGCGCCGAGAGAGTATTCTGTCTTTTTCTATCTTTCTCTCGCTCTTCCCTCCGTCTCTCTCTCTCTCTCTCTCTCTTCCTCAACGCGCTCGCCGAGAGGTCGTGCAACGACCGACTACACACTCACGGGGCTCCATAGGCATGTGCAACATCTATGCTCACTCGGTTACTAACCTTTTGCCACACTATACTCGTATATATATATATATATACGTATAAATGTGCGCGAAAAATCGTAACTACCCGTTTGGAATCTATTGCAAGATAAAAGAAGATCGATTAAAATAATAATTTTATATCGATTGAATCAATTAAAATCGTTAATTTATCGTTTGAATCAATTTAAATGATAATTTTATCGGTTGCATCGATTTGAATAATTAATCGAACAAATTGGGTCGAGACTTAGAAAGAAAGAAAACAAAAAACAACTGCGCCTCGATCGATACGATTTTTCTAAAAATTGATCGGTATTCAATTAATTCGAATTTTGAGCATTGAATATTTTCAAACTCGAGCCAACTTCGATTCGAATAAATTCATTCTTGTTTCTTTTTCGCCACATGAAAAAAAAAAATCAACGAATCCATTAGAATTCATACCGCATCGTATTCTCTAATGCTCGATAGTCGTTGCAATCCTTCCGGGTTTGGTACGAGAGAGCACTCGATCTCTCTCTCTCTCTCTCTCTTCCTCTCCCTCTTTCCCTCTCTTTCTCCCTCTTTCTCTCTCTTTCTCTATTTCTCGGGTCGGGCGTGCACCAGCTCGCGGGGTGTGTGAATCCGACGCGGAAATCATGCCTGCCGCATAGGTAACCAGGGTTTGCGGTTTGTGCAAGACACCGACGCATACGTATACCGGGCTCGTCTATGGCGTTGCGAGTTGGCCATCGTCTATGGCGAGTCTCCGCCACGATGCGTCGGCGGTGGCGGCGGGCGCCGTTCGCCATTCTATAGCAAACATCTATAGCTATACAAAATACCACAGAATATATATATATATATATATATATATATATATATATAGTAAATGTACGCTACTTCCATTAGCATCGATAGCGGGGTTAACCAGGGAGGTTAGTGAACCCGTGACTACACCGGGCGGTTCAAGAGAGTGGGTACTCGCACTGTAAACAGCTAATATACCGTGTGTCTACGTACTCGCCGGGTTACTCCACCTTGCGCACGTCGCTCGAGACGCCCCGTGGGCTTTTATATATTACCCATATATATATATATATATATGTATATAGAGATACTCTTACATTCATACCTCGATGCTTATACCACGTATACAGGTAAGAAAACTCACGAACCTCGGGAGCCTACACGAAACTGGATAATTAGAGCGCGCGCCCGTGGCTGCGCAAACCGACCACTTTTATTTAGTGGAGCCACGCGGCGTATTATGAAAATATGTGCTCGATCACACTGTTACAAGCGCATGCTCGCACATCCGGAAATAAAAAGATCCCGGCCAAAGATAGGCGAGGGTCGATCGATCGAAAAAAAAATAAAATAAATAAAACGAGGTCGTTGAACCCTACGCCCGATATTACTTCGTTGTGTTTTCTTCTGTATTTTTTGTTTTGTTTCGTGAAACTTTTTCTTCCCTTTACGACTTTTTCCGTATAATTTTTATCGCGTTGTATTTCGTGAATTTTGATGACGAACGAGATCGTAAAATTTGTCAATGTTATTAATAATTTCGCCGATTCATCGATGCTTGATTTTTTATCGACACGTGGCGATATTTTTCATCGGTCTCATCGATTTCCCGATGAAACTGGATTTTTCGCACACCGCTGACCGAATAACCAAATTCGTGCTTGCCTACTTCCTTCTCCTCGTGGCTTCTCTCGTCGCTCGTCGTTGCGCAACCGTGCAACCGACGTGCGGACGCGTCTCGTTTCGGGAGTACGACATACATATACATATATATATATGCGTGTGTGTATAAAAAAAATGTCATGTACTCGTAACGTATGCAGCGAGTGCGTTCGTGAAATCTTTCGTAGTGTCGTATCGCGATATACTGGACGTAAATACATAAAACATATATTCTCGCTCTCGTCGTCGCGACGACTAGAAACGAAAACTCGTCGTTCCGTTCTTACTTTCCTCGAAGAGGTGGAAGTTGATCCATAAATTATATATTCCCTCGGATCCAACGTAACGTCGCGACTATATCGGCCGTACATCATTTCTCCTGTCTATTGTAATCAACTAATCACGTATACGGATGTATATATATATATATATATATATATATATATACACGTTTTACATATAGAGACGAATTAAAATGTAACTGGCGCATAATGGAATCAACGTTTCAATAGATAAACGCCGAGAAGGATCGAGAGTAGTGAGTACAATGAACGATTTAGTAGAGCAGGTATTACACACACATATATGTATACATATATCAATATAGAATAATGTATACGCCATCCTCGCAGCTTTCGCCCTTGCGTGAATGTTACTTTCTCCGGGGAAGGAGGGAGGGACGGGGGGGCATCATTGTTCATTGTTTTACGATATAACCGTGTATGCTACATACTCTCTCCGGTTTCTTCGTCATCGAGCCATAGAGAGGGACGCATTCTGTTCTTTCAATATACATTGGTTATATATATATATACAGGTTGTAAGCTACATGCGAATGTTATAGTGCAGAGAAACGAGTACTCCCACGAGAGAGAGAGAGAGAGAGAGAGAGAGAGAGAGAGAGAGAGAGAAAGAGAATCAGTTCCTTTTCTCCATTTCTCGATAAAGTGTTACGAGTACGCAAAGACAAAGAATTCAACCATCACATTCTATTTTCCCACGTGGCACTTCGTCTTCTTTTTCTTTCTTTCATTATCCGCGTATTGACGAATCGATCGAAAAATTGGCCGATTATAAAATTCTCCATGCGCGAGAGAGGAACGGGAAAAACAGAGAGAGAGAGAGAGAGAGAGAAAGAGTTTCACTGTAAAATTTGCACAATTACGCAATAGCCAGTTCGCGCGAGAGCTCGAATCGTATTTTATTGTACGCGTACGTGCGTGGTACGTACGTATTTGCGGGTGCATAACTCGACGACGGCTGAAGAGGAGAAAGCAGCTGTCTCGCTTTACCCCCATCTCTCCTCCGTGTAGTCTTTCTCAGTCTTTCATGGATATGGAGCAATATGGTCGACGAGGTGAGTGACCGACGTCCAGTTGCGTTCACTGCCCTCTCCCTCCGACCCCTTCCGCGCTGCACATCGTCCTCCACCTTATTTTCCCCCTCCTCCTTCTTCCTCCCCTCCTCTAACCTGCGATACTGAATGCTCACGTTCTCGTCATCCCCACTCTCGTCCAATGACTACATATATATGTATATACGCGAATCTCGGATGCAGCTTCCTCCCTTCTCCTCCTTCGACTCCCCCCTCCCTCCCTCCTCCTCTTATGGATGATCGGATCGTCGCGCTGCAGCTGATGCATACCCATTGAGTCGTGTGCCACTCTTAGCCTCTCTTTCTCTCTCGTACGTTCGATCGCCAACGAAAACGGCCACGCTAGTGCGAATCGCACGTCGCGAGAACACACACTCGCGCACACATGCTCGACTAATTTAGTGGACTCGATTAGGAGCGCGAACATTTATGAATTTGGAACGTACGAACTGGAGCGCCCGTATTCGAGACTAGAGCTCACTTTTATATCGCGTTCGACGCGTATGTAGGCCTTTTCCGATAATAAATAATACGCGAATAACGATAATTTTCCAAAATTTTAGATTGATTTGTTTTTTGTTTGTTTTTTTTTCTTTTGTATTTCTTGATGATGTTTCGACTTTTATTTCAATATATATCGACAGCTCGCACTTTTCTCGTCCCGAACGTTCGAGGACTTTCGGTGATACGTCCATTTCTCTTTAGCCAACGTTCTCTCTCGTCTCCTTCGGAATTATGATTCTCGACTCGAAATGTTTGCTTTCACGTAACTGACGTTGACTCGACGATTCGTCGAGGATATACGCGGGACACACATGCATTATCAACGCGATTCTATCGAAACGACGATTCGTCCCATCTCCAATTCCGCTTACGAGACACGAAACGTGCTCGTCGAACGATACAGCCATCTTTATATACCTAAGTATATTTCTTTTTCAATCTATTCGTTATTTCCTTTGATTTTTCGTGTTTTGTTTCATTCCTCCCCCCGTTTCTCGAAGTATAAATCGTGGAGGACAATGCGTTTCGTCGAAATCACGATCAACGTCTCGCTTTTCATTTCTCCTTTTTTTTCATTTCGTAACCAATATGAAATATACGTGTTGTTCCTGTCTCATCGTATCATCCCCTCGTATTCATCCGTCGACCATGAGCATGTTCGTCGTTCTCCTGTTCACCAAGAACGATGAAAACGTGTCCGTATGTGTGTGTGTGTGTGTGTCACGATGCGAGCGTGGAGGATCGTGCCGATGACCGATCAAAGAGAAGTTCGCGTCGTGAATACATGATACGCGTAACCGTCCAAAAGAGAAAGAGAAGGAGAGAGAGAGAGAGAGAGAGAGAGAGAGATACGACCGCTGACCGCCGACTTCGATTCCTCGGATTCGTCGAGCCCTCTAATGCATTGTTCGCTTCTGCTCGTACGCCTTATTTTCCTCTCTCTCTCCCCTTCTCCTCTTCTCGCGCGGTCAAGCTCTCACAAATTCACTTGACATTTGCACGAGATTTGCACATTGAAAATTCGCCACGGGTGGCCCTCTCCGGGTCTTCCTCTCGTGAGCTCTCGAAACTCTTTTGGAAGAAATATACGCAAATGTAGCGTAACGAAAGGGTTTTGCGCAAAGTGCGTTCGCGAACGATTAAATAACCGGAAGGGTAGCAACGAAAAGGATTCTTCTCTCGTTTTCTCACAGTGTGAACCAGAGGGCTACGAACCTTCGTCAAAGTTTCGTTTACCTCGTATTGTCGACAAAGCGAAAGAGAGAGAGAGAGAGGGAGAGAGAGTAAGTAAATAAGAGAAAGAGGTGCGAGTCTAAATTGCAACGGGGTCGGTCGATCCATAAATTTCGAAATCTGGAGCGTCCGGTGTTGGCCTCTGGCACTCATCACCGTTGGATGCAAAACTACTCGACTCTATATAGACATATATAACGATGTTCCTTTCCATCGACAGGGTTGTAACGCCAATATAACTCTTTGAAAATAGTCCAAGGGTTGCGTCTAACGGAGGAAACGACGCGACCTCGGTCCTTCGTAACGGATTTCGCAAGTTCGTCCGTGAGAAAATTTAATATTTATGATATTCGGTTTGTAAATTTTTGGTAATATTCACCGAGGAACGGAAAATTGCGTTGGGCTTTTGTTCGAATATATCGGTGCGTTGGAAAATTTCACGACGATATATTCCACGGCCGAGCAGATCTCTCTCCCTCTCGTTTACGGGGTCTTTGGACGCGATTATAAAACTGTGCACGATACGCGTCGTCGGAGGTTAAAATGGGAGGATAAACGACGACAACGACGACGACGACGACGACCAGAAGCATAATTCGGGGGCTCGTTATACGAGAAAGACCGTTTGCGTATCGCCAACGGAGCTCCATGGTCCGACGCCTGTGTCCTTCGCTATTATTGGGCGATCCGTATCCGGCAAGCGAGGTCGTTCGCCATGACGAAGGAGCTCCGTAAGAGCCGAATGATTGATGCCCATCGACTCCGAACTGCGAATAACTCGAGGTCATCGTGGATTTTAAAAAAAAAAAAAGAAAGAAAAAATCTGTTTTTTTTTTCACATCGAACTTGGAGGCCAAGAGACGTGGAAGATGGAAGGTTCACGGACTCGTTTCCGACCCACGTAAAGAGTCGGACTGCGAAAAACTGAGGACTCATCGAGGTACGATATATATATAGATAGACAGACATAGACGGGAACAGTCCAAACGCCAACGCACGTGTCTTGCGACCTCTTATATCACTTTTTTTTTCTCACCGCCCGATGGCTTTCGTAACGAGGGCATATCGAAGATCTCTTGATTCGAATCTCGTCTAAATATCTAGCTCGACGTTACGTCGATAATTAATACGTCCATTGACCTTTTTTCCTAGCGACCTAACGTTCGAGAGTCGAAGGCTCGTTCCAACTTCCTCGATTAAAACAAAATCGTTCTCTCGTACGAAAAAAAAATTATAATCTGTAATTAATTATGTAACTAATCGAGTGTTTCGTGGATCATTTAGGCGTCGGTATTCGACGATATAATCGCGCGATCGTTATTTGGTGGTCACGGTGCCAGAGCGGCTTTCGATGAAAAAGCGAGTCTCCTCTCTGCGGACGTAGCGAAAGACTCGCGCTATATAGCAACAACGGATCATATATGTACGTATATATATATATATATATATATATATATATATATATACGACCAGCGTGTCGGCTATCAACGCTGTTGCTGGTGCTCCTGAAGTCTCGAAGATTCTCGATTTCGAGACGGCAGCGAGGAGGCGATGAACTCGGTCACCGGGCAACAAACTGCAGACCCCACCATCGCGTCAGAGGAAGAGGCTCGCGTGCACACAAACATACTCGCGTGTATGTACGTACGGAATTGCAGTTGCACGTAGGTACGCTCGTTCGACGTTCGAGCTTACGAGCAATCCAGCAAGCATTTCTGCGCTTCTTCCTTCGCGAATGCCACCTCGGACACGTGTATTTTTCTTTATTCATCGAAAATGAAAAAAGAAAAAGGAATTTCCTTTTAATAATAAAAACAAGAAATTTATACAATGAATAACGTACTGGCTTAATTATTCGTTGATTAATTAATTCGACGAATTATCAGCACGTAACGCCGGAATGAATTTGAACTCTTTATTCCTTAACCCAAATATTTGTTAAACGCATATCTCTCGTCGCATTACAATAATTCGTTGGAATAGTAAGGTAGGAGGGAGAGAGTCAAGGAGAAGTATCGCGCGAAACGGAGCTCGCGATAGCCCGAATAGCGGGTCCATCTTTATTTTTCTCTCGTCGTGTTCGTTCCGTGGACGTCGCTCTGTCGGAACGTTCGTCGTAAACAACAATTCATTAACTCGATTCTCCACCTAGCCGGGGTCGTTGCCCGTACGGACAGTCAGTCAGCAGCAACAGCGCTCGAGCAATAGGAATAGCGGGCGGTGAGAAAGAGCGAGAGAACCCGCGTGGAAAGTTCGTGCACGAATATAAAAGCCACGATGCTGATCCATCGGAGGAGCGGTGTCTCATCGGTCACGGGTGCTAACTTTAATCCCCTCTCCTCTTGCCCTCCTGAAATTAGGCCTTGTTTTGATTCTCGACGTCTCGTCAAAGTGGAACAGAAAAACAACAACATCGTCGAGATTCCTGATGGTTAAATTAGCCGATGATACAATAGATCGATAGCGTCGAAATAATTCAACGATCGAAGTATCGCGTTGACGATCGTACGATAAAGTCGTTAAACCCGGAAGATGTCGTTCCCGTATAGTCCCGAGTCCAGTGCCCTCTTCTCTCTCTCTCTCTCCTCTCTCTCTCTGTTTCTCTCTTCCGTGAAAGGAACGCTAATTTCCGAAAGAATTAAAAGTTGCACGAAGGATAAGGGAATGCCAGAAGCCTGAGAACGTAAAATCCGCGTACAATACAAACACACGCGCGCGCACACACACATATATATATAAATATTACATCAGGAATAAGGAGTAGAATGAGAGGAGACGGCGATAGGGGAAGGAAGAGAGAAGGATCAACACGAAGACGGGTTGGAAAGATCGCGACGAAGGGAAGTGGCCCTCGCGAAGTATAACCGAGATAAAAACAAAACTGAAAAAACGAGGTGAAGGAACGAGAGGGAGATAAAAGAGGACGAGAGGAAGAATTCCGAGCGCGCAATTACCCCGAGCATTCGCCGAGAGGAGAGAGCCGAAGTGGTGCTGTGAAAAAGGGGGGGTGGGGGGAAGCGAGGGAGGGACAGAGAGCGAGAAAACGTGTACACAGTCTATACACATACACATATATATATATATATATATATATATATATATATATATATATATATATATATATATATGTATGTATATTTATATATGTATATTTATATACATGCGTTCTCTCCCGTCTGCTGCCTGGGCAAACGGTGAAAAAGCCCGTAGCGTAACCGTTGCCGTTGCCTGCATAGCACACGTTGCGACGTTCTCGCGGGAGCGCGCGAGAGAGGAAGGGAGAGAGAGATGGAACCGAGTCCGAACGATAGAGCGAGATAGCGATACGATACGAAAGAGAGAGAGAGAGAGAGGGAGAGAGAACGAGAAACTGCTAGTGTGGGTTACCTGGTTAGTGACCGGCCAACCGAGTTCACTGGCATCGGCCCTCTTCCAGGTTGGCTAATCTCGCGACGCGAACGACCGCGCGGGGACGACGCCGACGACGTACACGCCGCGCAACGGTCGAGGGACGAGGAGAGGAAAGACCGAGAGATCGCCAGGAGGGCAGAGCAAATGGAGTGGGGGAGTTGGCGGCAAGGGGGTGAGAGGGAGGGTAAGACACTTATACTTCGTACTGACACTATACAATGTACGTACTTCGCTACACTAGTATAACAGGGATGTACGTACGTATATGGCACTATGCTACAATGTTGGAACGAGAGAGGGTCGAGAGAGAGACCCCTCTCCTTCTATTCCCTCCAGTTGCAGTATATATATATATATATATATTTCACTCTTTATCCTCTTTTTACCTTCATTCGCTTCAACGATGGTTTCCCGAGGCGCAACCTCATTCTTTTTCTTCATTTCACCTTCGCAACCTTCGCTTACGAGCACGCGAACGAGAGTTGAAATTTATTATTTATGAGTGCGAGGAAGAAGGGTGGGGTAGAGAATGAGGGAAAAAAGAGGAAACGACGAGAGTTTTGTGGATTAAAATCTTTCCGGTATGACTTTGTCGCGGACTAGATGGTCTATTGAGATTCGACCTTTTCGTCGTTTGTCGTCGATCGATCGTTTATCGAATGTTTCGAGAGAGAGAGAGAGACAGAGATTAAACCCGTTTGGATTACGATAAGAGAACGATTTACGCGGTATAGTTTGATTAGGCGAGATGAAAAGTCGTTCCATTCCTCGAGAGCGCGTCACCGAGTCGTCCTCTTCCTTAAACTATTTCCGTTGGTTTGTGTATATAGGTCGTTGACATGAACTTTATCGATGGTTTTTCCTCCCTCCCTCTCTCTCTCTCTCTCTCTCTCTCGCTCTCTCGTCCTTCGGGAAAATTGACCGAGCGAAGGAATTCGTTCGTTACGTTCGGGCATGCTCCGTAAAAGGTGAGGTCATTGGCTGACTCGCGATCTTCCTCGCGCAACGAAAGACGAGAGAGCTTGAATTTCTCGCTCGCGCGCCGTCTCAGCGCGAAAGTGCTTTCGCCGTGATTTCCCGCACGCGATCGGTCGCCCAACCTCGTACGTGGTTGTGTGCGTTCATCTCCCGGCGATGCATCGAGATCGTGCGATCTCGTTTTGATTTCTTTTCTTCGGTCTCTCGATGTTACCATCCGCGCGGCGATCGGTCAACCCCTGGAATGGCGAATGAGAACGTCGATAACGCGATATTATTTCGTTCTTATCGTTCTGTTTTTTTTTTCAATTATCAATTTTTGTTTTCTTTACCGTGACACAAATAGGACACATGCGCTAGTTTTCAAGATTTATCTGATATTCGGTAGTCCTTATCAGGCAACCCACTGCTCCGACTTGTGCATCGCCTATAGGGAACATCGCGCGATAAGAATTAATATGTAACAGTATCGCTTTGGTCCTTATCTTTTTTTTTCCTGATAAGAAATCCAGGCCTATCCCTCGACGTAAGCAGCTCGGTCAAGTTCTCACTACGATCGTGTTTTTTTGGGTTATATCACGAAACCTCGCCCACCACTTTCTATGTAAATAGCTATGTGTACATATATATGTAAATATCTACGTGTGTGTATATATATATATACATGTGCGTGTGTTTATGCGATAGAGTGTTGACTCACCCGCGCTCTTAATATATTTTTCCCACTATACGATGAGACGTATTTTCCGAGACGCACCTGTTACAACTTCCAGCCATTCAATTTCCAACAAGCATTTCATTAATCCACACACATTCGCGCATACACACGTTTACACGTCACATTTTTCACCCTCCTGAAATAAACGTACATGCAAACCTATAAAAAATCGAGTTTCGACGAAAAATATCCCCACCTCTTGCCCGACCGTCCGTTTATAAATTGAGAACGCCAGATCGATTTTCTTACTAACGCTATATTTATCAGTCATGCGATGTAAATCATTATGACGTATAAATTAATAATAATCAAACAAAAAACAGGACCGAACTACGAGCGTCTAATCGTAGAGTGAACTTTCCTATAAACACACTCTAGATGTATATAAATATATATATGTATGTATATACGCATAATAGATGGCGTATTAAATTGAGAGAATGCGTAATAGAGTGGTGGCAACGAACTTTCGGTAATGTGGGTCAGAAAAATAATCAGTGCCGGTGTCACGGGTATTACCACGTCGTCGTGGTCGTGCCTCATGATTGAAGACGTTTATGTATATATATATACATATATATATATATATATATATATATATATATATATATATATATATATATATAGATATAGATATAAAGTATGGCTCCTGGTTCGTACTACGCATGAGCGTCACGTGGCTGGCAAACTCACGTAACTCGTAGGCCCAGGCTTTAGTCATCGTGGCTTACTATCCGTGCGGTTACCGCGAACCGGCTCGATGTTTGCCACTCGTTTATACACACATAGGAATACATCATCGAGGCACAATGACCGTATAGAGATTTCTGCAATACACGCGTGCCGCGAATGGTATGACGCATGTGGCGTATAAACATAGTATTTTCTTATCACGATTATTGACTTTATTAAAAACAAGAAAAAAAGAAGATTTAAAAAAAACCCGAAAATTATTCACTTTTAAAAAATAAAACTTACCAACCAATCGGATATTCATCCATAATCGAGACAATGAAAATAATTGATACTGTTATTTTGAGAAAAATCCAAAAATTGCATTATTCGAATATCGAGGCGTAAATTTATTTCTGGCTCGTACGCCAAAATATATCGAGCTTGATGCTTTGCTAGCACGATCTCGAAGAAATACGGGGCTTCGGGTGGACAAACGCATGGAGTAAAATGCGGTGTAGTAACGAGGAGTGCACGATGGATGCATCGTACACGCCAGGGGGTCGATGCCCGGAGACTTAACAGTCCCTCGAGCTCGTTCGCTTATAGGACTAGTCACACCGTCGTTATGTCATTCATACTCGTGCATGTGCTCGCACCTACACGCTTTTCATGACGAGAGAGGCTCGTTGTATGTATATTAGAAGCGCGTTAAACTCACGCGTGTACTTTGGTCTATACGTATTTATATGCATACACACATACACACATACACACATATATATATATATATATTCATTTGATCTGCTCGTAGAAACGTCCGAGTACAGTTATCGTATTCTCGACCAGGGTTACCACCTAGTCCGGTGCAGGACAAGCTCCGCCCAATGGATATCGACGATCATAACCGATAGATTAGAACTTTTGTCCATAACGATTCGCGAAACTTTGTCGACGCCGTGTTACATTGCGATTTTTCATCGAGCGCGAAATATGCGAAGATTAACGGCGCGAGTTCGTCGACACCGGATAGCCGAGCGTGTGTTATATCATTACGTAAACGTATATATATATATATACGTGTATATTATAGTTAGACGCTATATCTAGGCGTATAGCGAGTACGTAACCTCGTATCATGGACAACTGCTACCGTGCACATATAATTCTCGGTGCACGGGCGAGTAGTGTCGAGTTCTCCCACCTATGTGTATACCTTGAGGTATGCTCGTTTCTATGCTTCGCGGTAAAAACGTTGTTACATATGTGTTTTTTTTTGTTTTCATTTTTTGTATTTATAATCAGCACGGTTCTTTTATCTTTCAACGTTATCATTGTGTTATGAGAGCTTCGAAGGTCGACCCTACGGAGTCATCGAACATGACGATGGAACGTATCGATCGCGACGACGAAATTAACGATCTCGGAAAAATCGTCATCGGGAATTCGATCGATCGAATCGATGACACGGATCGACGATCGATCGTTCGGTAACGATTCATCGTTCTGAGAAAGTTGTATCGGTTTAACGTATCGTCCTCGTGAATGACGAGTCATGGACGTAGCGGGCCGCGAAGGGGCGCGAAATGCGTCACGACAAATTCTCGGATCGCTCGTTTTGCTCCGCGAAGAGTCATCGACCCCGGGGTCGGATTTTTTTCTCATTTATTCGGGTCAAGATGGTACGTGTTTTTAAGGTTTTTTCTCGCGTTGTTATCGTCGACTCGGAATGACGCAGAGGTGAACGACAGGGTAAACAATATTTTTCGCCGATTGCTTCGCGCGTCAAAACCGTTATGGATGTTCCATCGAACGTATTTCGGGCTTGCAGGTGTGTTTTTTTTTGTCGAGTATCGCATCGGATAAAGTACGAAAATATTTCGCACGAGGCGCGAGCACCGAGCGGAGGTCTCTTTTGTATCGCGCGCGAGCGCACACACGGTGCGTATTACGAAGCCGCAAAAGCAGCGAGAGCAAAGAACGACGAAAAAGCTTTCAGGCTTTTCTTTATTTAAAATGAATTCCTTTCATGCGCATCACCTATATAATAATAAAGATAATAAACGTAACGCAGGGAAGTCGTACCGCTTGCGTGCCCTGTAATATGTGACCACCCCACCTTGCACACGTTCGTGTCACGATCTCCCGGGGTACACGCCCGAGCAACGCGCGAGCGTTTACCTCTTGTGTTTCGCATCGCCGAGGATATCGGCTGGAGGAAGCGAAGCTGAAAGAGGGTCATTGTCCCTACTAACGTAAAGATGCTACTATTTTTTGTTTCGTCATTCGTTCTTAATCATTCGTTTTTTCGTAAAAATTTCCATTCTTTTTCACCGATTGAAAAATTATTTATATTTTCGAAAATTTGTTTAATGTTTAAAAACAAGTTCTTGGCGATTATATAAAAATATATAATTATTAACTTGTCATTGACAAATTCACCCCTATTTCGGAACAGATTGACCACCCTTTATAAAAATTCATAAATTAATCATAAATCGATTAATCGATTTGTATTCGATGATAGAATTGATTTCGCTATCGAATGTCAAATTTTAAACCGACGAGTCAGAAAAAAGGTAGATAATGAAAGTGTCTTACCTTCGAAAAATCGAGTAACTTCGTGCCCTCCGCGCATCTGTTCCCTTCCCGCGTGGCATCAGGAAGAAAATTTCGCGAAGGAAGTTAACAGGGGAGAGAAGACGATGAGAACGAGAACTCGGGATCGAACTGACGTAGAGTTCAAGGACTCTCGCGGTCTTCGGCCTGAGGAGAGGAAAAAAAGGACGTCGAGGTGCGGAGGAAGACAATAATTCCGTGCGTCCTTCCTCTCTATCCCTCCTCCTACTCCTCCCTCTGGTCTTCTCTTCTGTCGCTGGGGTTGCTCTCGTACCGAGAGAGAGAGAGAGAGAGAGAGAGAGAGAGAGAGAAATAAAAAGAGCAGGACAAGGCCCGCATCTGACGGCAAGTATAATTCCCGGTGCATGTGCAACGATTCCCGAGTTATTCTCTTGCTCTCTCTCTCTCTCTCTTTCTATCTCTCTGTGTTCATGTCGACGTCTGTGTGTGTTTGTGTATAAGGGCAAAACGGTGAGCGTGTTACACACCTAGGTAGGGCATTGCACCGTGATACCGAGCAAAGCATTCTCGTTCGTACAGCATGTTCGAGACGTTTCTGTGTGTGTGTATGTGTGTGTGTTGGCGAACGTGGAAGCGAGAAGTCTTTGGCCGGGCTATCACCGCGCTCGCGTCTCGCATCGTCGTGCTAAAGCGCGCTTTTGCAACCACTCGCTCGCTTCTGTCTCTCTCTCCCTCTCTCTCTCTCTCTCTCTTTCTTTCGTTTTCTCTTTTTCTTTCTCTCTTTTTCTCCGTGCGCTCAAATGAGCGCTGCATCGCTCGCGCTCACGCGGTGCGCCGCGTCCAGTGACCCGCCCTACCGTTAGGACGGCCCCGAGGATGCGTTTCCCCCTCTCCTTCTCGCGCTCTCTCCTTCTTCTTATTCTTCTTCTTTGCCTTCTTCTTCTTCTTCTTCTTCTTCTTCTTCTCCTTTGCCTTCTCCTTCTTCTTCTTCTTCTTTGCCTTCGTCTTCTTCTTCTTCTTCTTCTCACCTACCTGCCTTTCTACCGACACTCTCGGGATTCTCCATATCCAGGGGTTCTTAACCAGGGGGTCCGACCGACCCCACTAAGGCAAAACTTTACTTCGATGGATTTCCGAAGTTTTCATAGAAATTAAATTTTGCTTAACATTTTTCTACAATTTTTTAGCTCGATTAACTTTTACATATTTTATTCTGTTGGAAATTTTTTTACTATCGTGACAATTAACATTCCTATGATTAGTATTTCTTAATTTAGCATTTTTGTTTTCATCTCGATCGAAGCGAATAATTTTTATGTTTCGACGATGTAGATTCGGAAGAGTTTACGAACCGCTGCTCTCTATATACTTTCTGTAAACTGGACGATGACTCTCCTAGTTTACTCGCGTTGCGCTGCCTTCTTCTTCTTCCTTATCGCTTTCGAGGACGACGACAGCGTTCTAGTGTTCTCGTCTCTTTTCATTCGTGTGTCTGCCCTCGTCCGTGAGCTCAACGACTCTTCGTTCTCACCGCATCGAACTTTTCATATATATATATATATCTGTGTGTGTGTGTGTGTATTATGTGCACCGTAATGTTAAAAATCTATCGACCTAACTGGATGAGAATCGATGACTGCATAGAATTTTCAACGCGGAATCCTCCGGAGCCCATCGTCTCTTCTTTCTTTTTTAGGCCAAGACACAATTTTTGCTCGAATTCACTGTCAACCTCGTTTTTTTTTTAACCAAGATTCGATCTACGATTTAAAGGAAATTGGTAATAATACGAGAAAATAGTAGATGAATTATATCGTTAATCAATGAATAATGGAAGAAACGGGGTTTTGACGATATCCTTTCGACTCCGTGCGGCTAAGTCCTTATTCTCGGTACAACGACCCCTCTCTCACTCGCGTCATTGTCCGACAAACCGTGCGGTTCGCTTTCCCGCGTTTCTCCCCAAGGGTTCGACGAGTTATACTTTCCCGCTAATCCAATTACCGACTAAATGTTTGTGTCCCCTCGACCGAGTCGCTCTCTCTCTCTCTCTCTCTCTCTCTCTCGTTCTTGGATCACCGAAGTTTCGATCGAATCAATTTTCTTTCTTCTCACTACATACATATATATATATATATATAGGTATATATAGGCGAAAGAAAACGTCCTTCGCAAAATTTCCAGATCGCAAGCGCGATCGACGAACGACGTGATACGAGGAAAGTGGGATTCGGGGATCGAGCAGCGCGACGAATAGAGGAGAGCTTATGGATCCGAGAGCTGGGGCACTGGGTCAATCCCACCTTTCGAAGAATCTCCATGGCGAATGTCGAAAATCCTGTATACTTCGAATCCGACTACGAAAAACGACACGAAGCCGAGGCTCGACGATAATAAATCATCGAACGTTCGTATTAATCGGCTTAAGGATATTTTCGAAACGAATCCTCGTCGTGTGATTCTGGCGACAGAATCTGTCCGTTCGTCAAATTGATCGTTCTCCGTCGAAGCAACGATCGGAAAAATATCGACGAATTCAAATTCAAAAGACCCAAACCTCGATTCTGTTAAGAAAACTGAGTATGAAAAACGTTAAAGAGAAAGAAAAAAAAAAAACAGAAAAAAAACTGTGCCTTTTCCTCGAATCATGGGAACCATCGTATTTACCAGAGCGAATCGTGAACTTCGCTTCGTCACGATGACGCAACGATCGCGCGATGACGTCAGCGTTCAACGATGACGAGTCCGAGACCAGCTCATCGTCGGATGATCTCCCGGCGAATAAAATTAACGCGGATAGTACGGATGGGAATCGATTCCTCGCGGCGAATGGTACGAGCTTTCCGCGGCGACGTCGGCGGCGGCGGCTCTTGACACACGTTCTCGATGGATCCTCGTCGTTGTTGTCGTCGTCGTCGTCGTCGTCATCGCGAAGAGGGAGTTCAGGATCGTTCGGGAACGCGAGTGCGCGGATTCGCTTGCAGTTCGCCGTCGGGCGAGGTCGTCGACCGTTTGCGAAGCGGCAGAGGTCGCCGCACTCCCATCAAGCTCAAGCTCTCTCTCTCCCTCTCTCTCTTTCTCTCTCTCTCTTTCTCTCTTTCTTTCTTACTTTTTCTCTCTCTCTCTCTCTCTCTCTGTTCGGCAGGCCGCGATCCCGCGAGTCGCACTGCATACGTGCATGTGCATTGCGGCGGGGCAACAGAACCGACACAGTCTTCCATATATATATATATATATATATATGTATGTATGGAACATAGTGAACGTATGTACACGCGATCGAGAGCTCGTGAACATGTGTATATATATATATAAATATGTATATGTGCTGTGTGAGCGTCATCTGGCTGTGTGCGACCGGTGGATCTGCGCGCGCGGTGCATGAACGCGATGCAGTTGTTGCACTCCCACGTCGCTATGTGGTCCCGTAACATTCGCGGAACCGTAGGTCCCCTCTCGTTACGCCTTCTCTCTCTCTCTCTTTCTCCCTCTCTCTCTCTCTCCCTCTCTGTCAAAAGAGAGAGAACTACGAAGTGCAAAGCAACGTTCTCTCGTAGAGAGTCCACTTTTCTCCCTCTCTCTCGCTCTTTTTCGTGCCGATTTTTAATCTTCGCGATGTACCGATCGTCCGTTTCTCCTCTCTTTCTGTCTTTTCTCGATCGTTCTCTCATTTACACTCGTCCACGTCACTATACTCGCGTGCCATGCCCCGTTTCCTTTCTCTCTCCAATCCTCTTTTTCGCGTACAAATTCTTCTTCGTCGCACTTTTCTCGAATAACATCTTCACCTAGCAACCCGAGAACCGGCCTCTTCGTCGATCTTTCCTTTTTTCTTTTTTTTAGGTCGCGAGGGCGTCGGTGTTCTCTTTATCTCGCGCTGGCGAGATAAAGGTGGTCGGTGCTTTTCCTCGTGTCAAAAACCGGAGCGAAGATAATTTTGAATTATACCAGACAGCCTCGGAATGAAAGGGCTGTTTAATTTACCTTCTCTTTTGTTTTTCATACCGACGAATTTGTGTGTGTTTTTTTTTAATTATTGTTATCGTCCGATTTCTCGCAATGAAACAAAAAAACAGAGAGAGAGAGTCGTGTGGAATGAATAAAGTCGTCTGAAGAACGATATGAGAAGAGTGACAGAGGGCGAGGTGGAGCGGGAGGGGAGGGGCAGCCCCGCGCAGCAAGGATCTTCGAGGTGAACCTCGAGCGAGGACGATCACCCTCGCGGCATTCCGCGGAGCGTCGAACCCGCGTGCTCGAGCGCGCGAACGCCCGCCGAGCGTTCATCTCAAGGTCCGGGGGGGGGGGGGGCAGAGAACACACAACGATCAAAGAGAGAGAGAGAGAGAGAGTGAGACTCAGGGCTCTCGCTCTTCTGGCCTCTTGCTCCTGTGCCGCGCGGCGCTCTTTTTTTTTTTTTGCCGATGGTATATAAATACGCGACAACGTGATTCTCTCTTTGTCTTTCTCCCTTTGCCCCCTTCTCTTTCTCTATCTCTCTCCCTCTCTCGCAATCCCTCTCCTTCTCTCTCATTTATACATCTCTTTACGCTCGAATTTCTCGGAGTCATTGTACCGCGGGCGCGCACCAACGATTTAAACAAAAGCAAAAGAACGATAAGAGAAGCTCGAGGTACAATACGAAAGAATTAAAGGGTGGGGAGAAAAACCGTCCGAGCGGACGAGCGTAGGACAGTGACATCGTAAAAGAAGCAAGAAACAATAATTCTACTTTCGAACGATTTCTCTCTCAATAATCGAGAATATAAATTAAATAAATTTACGTAACATTATATTTGTTTTTAATTGTTGAAAAATCGATTGTGTTAAACAAAAAAAGTAATGATTTTATTCGACTGAAATCGATTGCATTGAAAAGAAAAATAGAATTTTTAAAAATATTGCGGTAGGTCAGGCTCTCGTAGTCCCTCGTCAACACTATATATTTACAGAGTCGCTGGAAATTCATTTCCCTCTCTTTCTATCTCGCCTTTCTTCTCGTGCATTAATAACCGTCCAGAACTTGAAATTTTGCCACCGTGAAATTTGCCTCGGCATTAACAACGGCACGTCTCATTTCGCTCATAGCATTTTGCTACCGGCTATATTAATTTACGACATCGAAAGCCCTTTTTGCTTTTTCTCCTTGCGACGGCTTCGCAGAGAGGACTTAACAGAGGACCTCTTTGCCAGGACTCCTTAACCCTTTAGACTAGTATTCCGGGTATACTGCGATATTCGTAAATATATATATATATATATATATATATATATATTCATATACGTATATTCGTACAAAGCTTAAGCACACTTTGCTGGCGTAGAAACACTGTAGTACGCGCCACGCCCAGCGAGTGGTAGACCACGGGTAAGCCGCAACGTAACGACTCGTCTATTGTTTTCTCGATTACGACGAAACCACCGCCAGGCACAGTCGGTCAAAAATCTTTCTCTCGATACAAGCCTCTGCGTAAGTTTCTACGACTATAGATCGTTGCAGTAGGGTGTTGATGTTGGTTCGCCCGAGGACTTGGAAATTACCAATGGATACGAGAAGAAGAGAGAGAGAGAGAGAGAGAGAAAGAGAGGGAGAGAGTCAAGGAGAGGATTACAGTGGTAAAGGTTTAAGGGATGTTTCTCTATCTCGGTTTCTCAAAGTCATTTGCCACAACCCTTTCATTACTATATATATATATATATATTGGTGAAAAACATTTTTGACGTTTGTTTTGGATTATCCTTCCGGAGAATCCAAACACGATGGACGATAAACGCCCAGAAGTTGCCACGAGTGTACCGAGAGTCGTCACGACTCGCCACGTCGTTTTGATGACAAACAGTGAGAGCGTAATCGCATTATAGTCATATATTTCACCAGGAGCAGGTACCGTGGAACATAATTAGTCGGGGAGAAAATTGACTTCGGCGTTTTGAATTTCGAAGCTACGTATCGTTCATTCGACAGAGGTAAATTTCCATTGTGAAAGACGGGAGAGAGAACGACGGTTTATTTTAGGGGTGGATTATGACAGATGGGAAGTGGGGGTAGTCTGTAGTAATATATCATCGATCTTTTAGCTGGAAGTCGAATCAATGATTTCTGTCGGAAATTTGGTCACTGGACAATGAGACAAATTTTCAACTTTTCTCCCTCTTTCTTCTCACGAAAACTTTTCTCTCGCAAACTCCTCCGAAAATAACGATTTTAAATAATTCTTCGTTCAAACTTAGACATCAATTTTCAACTTTCATCGACCTGTTATCTCTTCCTTCGATCAATGCGAAAACAAATATCACGTTTCTCCGTCACCGCTGAATTATACGCAAACGAATCCTCGAATCGTACCGAGATCGTGGCATTGATTTCTTACCAAGCTATATATATATATATATATCGTATCGCGAATACGAATAGGACGATTAATCACGCGAGCGAAGGAGAAAACAAAGCGTACGATTAGATTTCGAAGCCTTTAAGGCGCTGGTCGAGTTCGTTATCGCGATGATGATGCTGCGGGACGGTTAACGGAGAGTGGAAAGAGAGGAGTAGTAAGTATTGGTGAAGATCTCGAGTAAGCGAGCCTCGTACAATTCTAACGTGCATAGGGAAGATATATATATATATATATGTATGTATATATAAATGGATCGAGCGAACGGGAACGAGATCTTGCTATGTAATCGAGTTGAATCTCTCAAAGTGGCAATACGGAGCAGGGCATCACGGGGCCGTGGCTAGTGGCACACGCTCCTCTCCTTCCTCCTCGCAGTCGCATCGTTCGTTTTTTTTTATTATTTTTTTTTTTTATTTTACTTCTTATGCACGGCTTTACTATCTCCATCTCTCCGTCGCATCTTTCACCTCCCACTCCTCTATCTCCTTTCTAAGACGCATTTTACTCGCGATATCTTTTCGCAATCTCCCTCACTCTCATCGCTCTACTATATCGCTTCCCACGTTTCTTCTTCTTCTTCTTCTTCTTCTTCTTCTTCTTCTCCTTCCTCTTCTTGTTCTTGTTCTCGTTTCTTCCTACTCGCTCCTGGTAACTATATCGTTCAAAGCTGTATTCGCTCTAGCTTCCTATATATATATATATATATATTTATAAGTATAAGAGCCAATGCTCTCGTGTCTAGCTCGAGAGGGTTCTCGGTTCAATGCCGCGAAGGCGCAACGACCGGAGAAATCGTTATTGACGTCCGTCGCGGAAATGCTAATGCAAGAAAATGTAGTGGGGCATAATATGCATCATCGATCTTCTTTATTCAGTCTCGGGGTATAAAATTCTCGAGCCATTCACCTTTCCTTCCAAACAAAATTCTTGATTCTTATTTTTCATCGATAGCCATAAATTCCGAATCGATACGAAAAAAAAAAAAAAAAAACACGAATCTATTTTTGCGATCGATCGAATTTTAATTTCCAACTTTTCAACGTTGTTCACTATTGTATCGAAATGTATTATATCGTTTTTCATAAAAATCGTGGAATATAAAAATTACCTTTTCAACGTTTTCCCGTTTTTATTTTATTTTTTTTTTCCATGGAACAATGTACATACAACGTTGTATGGGATCGAAGCGAAGGGAATGAAAGTCGGGAAGCGCAGCTGGGACACATTGTCAGAAAATGTCATGCGACGTGCATCCGGAAGCTCATCTTCCATCCCTCTCTTTCAATCTCCCTGGTTTATATAATTTCTCACCTCGTGGCTTTCTCGCCCGATCAACGTGCCTCGCGTTTGTCTCGATCGGTTCCCCTTCTTCGTCTCGGTGCATCTCAACTACGTAATTCTTTTATGCAACGCATGAGTCCTCGATCATATCTATCTTCCTCGCTTTTTCCTCGTGTGTTATGTGAGTCGTTGCATACGGGGACGCGGGACGAGGGCATTAATAATCATGAGAGCGCGCTCGCGCATTCACCACGGACATCACCACAGGCCCATCGGCGTCGTATCTGTGTCAGCGCGCGACCACTTCACCTCTCTCCCCCCTCTCCCGCCCTACCTCGTTCTCAAAGTTTTTCGTCGTTGGTCCAACGACCCGAAAAATGCCTCCGAAATCGAGAGCTCTTGCGCGGGGGCTCTCCTTTTGCGTTGGCCAACACGACCTAAAGAACGAAAGGCCTCTCTCTTTTCTCTTTTCTCTCTTTCTCTCTCTCTCTCTCTCTTTCTCTCTGTCTCTTTCACTATTACAAGGTACGTTATACAACGCGCGTATAATTTTCTCGTCGGACTAATTTCCGAGGTGTCGGATCTTGCACAAGATACGGAATAAAAACAAATCTGATCCATACCGAGAAGATCCGCTCGAATTATGTGACACGAATTTGTACATGTCGGTCACTCGTTCATCAAAGTGATGGCGATATTAAATTTGAGGTTTGAAGGAATCGATTATGAACGACAAGTCCGTAGATCGAAGAAAGTATAATGGAATCTTCCAGAATGTTTTGTATGGGGGAAAAACCGAAAACGGTACAGTTATAAGTTCCTCTTCGTATTTCGTCGAGACACAAAGTCTCACAAATACACATTTAACATTGACTATGTAGAAGTTATTCACATATACAGACACACACTAATTTATATATATATATATGTAAAACGTATACGCGAGGGAGTCATCGAGCTGTTGCTTCTGCTACACTCTCGGTCGTTGCAGGTTCAGTGACATCACACACGCACGTGCGTGACGTGCCGAGAGGGGCACCGTTATACCCATAGCTAGACATAGCGCCCACTGCGGAAGTATATTGTACTCTCGGTCGTCGTCGTAGTCGTCGACGACTACGACGACGACGACGACGACGACGACGACGACGACTACGACGACATACGAATCGTGAAGTTTCTGCGGTCGCTACTGCAACGCGATGCAGTCGCACTGATAATGATAACAATCATTGGAACAATAATGATAATAAGCCTGAGAATAATCGTGAACGATAGCGACGATAGTTAGGTATCATAAGCGCTATTAAATTTTATGTGCTCATCATTACCATTGTAGTTTTAAATCACGCTCGTTATAATCCAACGTCACTCGTTCTTCTATAATCACGTAGGGGCGCAACGAAAAAAGCGCGAGAACAATCAAATGGGCATCATCGCGGGTCGCCGACCGGTCGCACCGTGCCAAGGACTCGCCGCGACTTTTCTCTCCCTCTTTCTCTCTGTCTCGGCTTGAATACGATCGCATTTTCTTACCCGTTTAAATTAATTTATATTAATTAACCTTCGAACGTGTCGGGATGAATTCGTTTTTTGTTTTTTTTTTTTATTGTCAATAAACGGAAACCGTTTTTTAATTATCATCGTACGGGAAATACGAGAGTGAAACGAGACGCATCAGCTGGCAGAGATCACAATTTCTAACGTCTGCGGTGCGACATTGAAAATCTTGGCACGTGTCTAAATGGAACTTGCAAGGTTTTTCCACATTCTAAAATTACGCGAATCGTCGGCCGAAGGTGTTTCGCGGAGACGGTAATATACGACGAGAAGTTTGTTGAAGGAATTTATCGTTTCTCCTTGTACAGTCCATTTAACAAAACACATATGTGCGTTGATGTAGGCCAATCAGCGTTATCTCCCGAAAAGACGATGAAAAATATGTCAATTCAAGCAATGTAAACTGTTGAAAGGTCGTCAACCGAGGACGACCGTAACACGAGTTCTCGAACTCACTCGGGTGATAACGATCTTATTAGTATCGTTATTCAATTATATGATAATTATCTCGCATATAGGTTAATTATTCTTGAATCATATATATATATATATATTTATTTTCTCTCGAACGAGGCGTTCATCGGGTCGTATAAAATATAGCGACAACACGAAACGAAAGATCGTTGACTTTTTCCGGTTCTCGTAATTTGCCACGAGGGGAAAATGCATAATCGAAATCGTTCGAGACCGGTCACATGCGGTCACCCGTGATAATTTATCGAAACTGCAGAGAGAGAGAGAGAGAGAGAGAGAGAGAGAGAGAGAGAGAGAGAGAGAGAGAGAGAGAGAGAGAGTGCACGAGGGCTCGCGCGTGCGAGTGAGACCAGAAACCGGTCATCCATAATGCTCGATCGCCCGTTGCCGGGAGTCGGTGACATGAATCGGGGCCGAGACTCTCTTTCGATAATATTTGAACGTACCATACGTGTATAATAACTTCAATCGTGACGTATTCAGTCCTCTTATTATAAAACACGCGACGCACAAGCCTCTCTCCCTTTTATTTTATAACTTCGCTACTACGAGTCGCGTTGTTACCGAGAGACTGAAAATTCAACAAAAAAACAAAAAGAAAGAAAAAACCGAGCCAACGAACAGCCTGGACGCGAGAGACGGTGAACTCGGGAAATTGAATGAATAAGCAGCTATTATAGCGACAGCAGTGACTCGTACACTCTACGTTTAAATACTTTCTTTCACACAGGGGCCGAGCCATAGAATAAACGAGACAAAAATCGTTCGACCTTATCAGTCGGTTAAATTTACGGGTTTACGCAAATTAGAAATGATATTTTTTCGATTCAACCCACGATCTTTATTTTACGTAACAACGAGAGGCGTTTTCGAAGGATCGAAATTAAAGAACGAAAAAAATAACGACGATTCTCGTCGAATAAATCAACCTAATATCACCGGCCGATTTATCGAATTATTTTTCGTAACGAGTCTGTTTATTGGCATATTTTTACATACGTTCGATTTTTCGTCGTCTGATTAATCTCGATATCTTCACTTTTTCATCAGAGGTTAACACGTGCTCGTACGAATAATTCATCGAGTGTTGCGTCATCGAACGATCGTCGAAAGATAACACAGTATTTTACGTGTTAAACGGTTTGAGGAAAATCTTGTTCTCCTCGCGATAAAATCTTCGAGTTTTCCGCGTACGAATCGAAGGAAAAGACGCGCTTATACGTGGTTGGAGCCACGCGAGGCCTCTCTCTCTCTCTCTCTCTCTCTCTCTCTCTCTCTTTCTCTCCGGGTATTGCATGTAAATAGGCGCACGTTTGTCGGGTCGCTAGTCATTTTCAAGGAAACGCATGTGTCCGTAATGTCTTTTGCGACCTCCCTCCTCGACTCAATACCCCGTCTGTCTTTCGTTCTGTATTTTGCCAATGACGATTCTTATTCCGAAGCTATATTGCACATCCGCACGAGTCGGGGTAAAATGAGTGACAGAAATAGAAATAGTGTGCAAGAGAGAGAGAGAGGTCAGCTATACCGTATTTGACAGAAGGTCGTGTCTCCTCGTAATGGTGCAATCGTAAAATCATGAAAATAAATTATTGCGTCGATAATAGCGTAGCGTTAACTCCGAAACGGGCCTCGGGTTCGAACAATTCTCTCGGAGGTCTCGTCTAAATCGTCCATCTCGCTCGCGCTCAAAACTTCGTATTTCTATGTACGCGTACGAGTCTCGTTGACCGTTAAGTCGAGTCGTCAGTCGCACTCCCTCTGACAAAACGGAGAAAGTTTACTAGTTTATGCGTTTATGGAGCAGTAAACGTCATCGATGTGCCTAAGAGAGGGAAAACAGAGAGAAAGAGAGAAGATAACAAAAAATGTATATTTGCTAAATTTTACGGGGGTGTCGGTAGAGACGGGGTTGAGCACGCGGTACGAGCCGAGATCGGTCTTGGGGTCAAAGAGTTGCCTCGCGCGAGAAGGGTTGACGATCCTTTCGATCCTTTACCCGCTGCCTATATCCACCCCTTTCTTCAATGACCTGCAACTCCGATGGGGACGAGCCAGGTCATTGTTGAAAATATCTCTCTCCCTCTCTCTCCACCCCTCCTCCTTCCTTCTTCCCGTAACCCTTAGACCTCGAAAAATTATATACCTCGGTAAGGGAGAGAGTTAAAAGGATTCACGTGGTTTCAAGGGAAAATATCGTGTTTCCCCCCTCAAGGACGGTTGAGAAAATACCCCGTAAGAGCGCCGGAAGGATTAAAATGTTTTCTAGAAAAATAAGAGACCCGCTTCCGGCCGAGGTTTTCTCAATTTTTCTCATCCATGCCTTCGATTATCACAATACGGAGAATTATATTTCCAAAACGTAGAAAACAACGTTTTGAATAAAAAGCTAAAAAGCTAAAAATTCTGTGCTCTATTTTTTAACGCTAAAAGGATTTAATTTAATTTTTATAAAAAGAAAATGACTGGACGATCGCCCGGAGCATTTGTCGTGTGGCGCGTGTGCTCCAACGTGGCCCGAGACTTCTGTCGCATCGCGATTTTATTACTTTTGCACAACTGCTGACCGGAAAATATACAACGCTGGTATAAGGCCAATAAACGCGAGAGGGAAAATAGTGCTACGCTACTTCTGGCGGTTCTTTCGCGACGGTAATAACAACAATGATGGTCGAGGCACGAACAAAAGCAGACGAGTCTGTTTTTACTCGAGTTCTCGCCGGACGAGGACAACGAAAATTTTGTTCTCCAATTTTTCAATCATTTTTCATTCGCCCCCTCCCTCTCGTTCTTTCCTCCCTCTCTTCGTGGTAATCGTTGGGCTATATACATGTCTCGTTTCACGTTATTACGCACAGAGTCCTTGGCATTCTGCTTGCCCTCGGAAACGCAGGAATTTCATTGCCCCGAACGGACGATCGTTCGCTTTTTTTTTTCCTTTTTTTTTTCGTTGTCCTTCCTCTCCTTCTTTTTTTCTTTCTAGTCGGTATATAGCTCGGGAGGTCGCGAGGCCTCTCCGCGTGGAAGATATTATAATGTACGGAAGGTTCGGTGCCCGATTCAAGGACCTCTCTTCCTGTACGGCTCGCGCGCGCATGGTGCCGAGCTCGCGTATGTCCTTCGACGAGTTCGCTCGCTCGTTCTGTGTCGGCTCGTGCGAGAACCTTCGTATTATACCCGTCTCACGCGCCGATCGGATCGTTTTTTGTTGCGCGTGGCCGTGATTCTCATTAAATCTTCTATGGACGTGCGAGACACATTGAAACACAGACGAGCCTCGAATTACCGTCGCGTAATATAATTTATAAATAGATTTCAACGTATCTTATTTGCTTTTTTTTTTAAATAAATAATACGACGGTTAATACGCTGGAAAAATTAATTAATATGTCGTAAACAATTTTTTTTACGTTTTTTGTTGTTTGTTTTATTGCAAAATTTTGATAAATCGATTTATCAAATCGTATATATCGTGTTTCACACTACGACGACATTAATAATCGGAATTTCATCGCTAGCTGATGCGCGATTGAAGTTAAAAAAAATGCGACCGAGCGAGAAAATTGTGCACGTATCAGCGAAATAAAGAGGGAGAAAAAGAATGAAAAGGAAAAAAAGCGTGGTGGCTTCGGGCGCGAAGAGGAGACGCGCGCCTGGCACAGGTGTTTGGGCGTGTGAATCGACGGGGTGCACTTACATACGTACGGAAAGGATCATCGGCATTAAACTCGATATACGCCTTCTCGTCGAAAAGTTCGGCGAACTCTTTGCCGCTGGTCGCCTCGAGCTTTCAAAAACGTCAGCATCTCCGATTCGAGCCAAAAGACAGAAAAAACGCGAGAGAAAGAAACAAAAAAAAAGAATACGAAAGAAGATGACGATCGACCGAAAATTCGTAGAAATTTGCGGTTTCAATTATCAACGTTTCCGGCGACGGGAATTCAATCCTGCCACGCGGCGTTTCTGCCATTGGCTCGATGTATAAGAATATCTCGATTGAAAAAATTCGATCCGATTCGAAAGCGATAATATAGATAAAAAAAGATCCTTTGTCAATTACGATATCGCGATGATTGAAGATTAAGATCGTAAAATATTTATCGACGTCAAGTTGTATGATTATAAATTACAAGATCGTCGGATCTAAATGTCGAAGACATCGGTAATGAATATTATCTGTTGTAATTACGGATGAACAGCGCCGGCGCGACGTCGTCCCTCGCTCTTTCTCTCCCTCTCTCTCTCTCTTTCTCTCTCGTTCATCAGAAGATGAAGGGGATCTATAAAATCTTGCATCGCGAAACTCTTGCATACGTCGAACATGCCAATGGAGAGACGAGAGTGAACGAGAGAGAGAGAGAGAGAGAGAGAGCGAGGGAGGAAGAGAGATCGCGCCGATGATGTTTTTCACACGCGAGTGAAAGGATCGCATGCGACCAACGAGATACGCGATCGACAGAAGCGTACGCATGCTCGCGTGAGCCTAAAGATATTCTCTAAAGTTCATCAAACGCATCCTCGCTCGTCCACGTTAGCGTAAAACGGACGCTTTAAAAAAGTCATAAAAAACCCGATGTTTACGGATAAAAATCACGAGAAAGAGAGAGAGAGAGAGATCGAGGGTCGATAAAAGACGAGGAAAAATAAATACGAAGAAAACATGAAGGTTGAACAGCGTGTGGTACATATGTCGAATTCAGAAGCAAACGTTCCCGGGGGATACATAGAATGTAATGAGCGAAGTTACATATATCTGTACAACGTTCCTCCGCGAAGTGAGCCAAACGAGTGAAAAAGAGACGAGAAGATCATAGCAGAGCAATCGGAGCGTGTGGATCTGAGAAAGAAAGGGGCAACGTGCTCGAGTTCGCGAAGGACAGAAAACAAGAAGAAGAAGAAGAAGAGGAAGAGGAAGAAGAAGAATAATAAGAATAAAGACGAGGATCGAGCAACGAGTAGAGAGCGAGAGAGAAAGAGAGAGAGAGAGAGAGAGAGAGAGCGAGAGAGGGAGAGAACATAACGCGAATCGCGAGCGTCTCGCGGAGAGCAAAGCCACGGTTGGCGCGAGCGAGAGAGGGCGCATTGGCCTTGGCCGCTGTTGCGGGGTAATTCAGTCAAGGTTTCGGACGATGAACTTCCTTCGCGCCGATCCGTGTAGGAAGGAGAGAGATACGGAGGAGCGCGCGAGAGCCCTCGCGACTCGATGTTAGTGCGCCGGGTTTGGTGGGGATAGGTAGAGCCAGCCAAGAGAGCCAATGAGAAGCGAGACGCGAGGATCGGGCCCAACCGCTATTGGCGGGGACCCCGACGAGATCGTGGGCATTGTGCCGTGCGGGGCTACGGGAGAAGTGCCTGGGCCTCGGTTGTCAGTGACCTCCAACATTGAAAATACGATGAACTCGACGAGGCGCGCGCGCGAGCGTTGCCGACGCTGGCAAAAGGCGGCACGAAACTCAAGCTCGAGTGTCTCTCCACTACTGTATATACGACAGAGAGAGAGATAGCGAGAGAGCGAGACTACTATACACTCTATGTACATATATATATATATATATATATATATACGTATTAATGTATGCGTGTGTATATAAAATGCCTGGTGTACTATTATACAGCCAGGGCGTAGACACGACTGTGTTGGCTCTCCTGGCAAGGCAAAGCCAGCACAGAGCGGCATACAACACGGCCGTTCGCCTCTATACCCTCCCCACCACTATTCCACGACTGCCACCATCAGTGAGGCAAGTAAGGGCTGCAACAGCAGCAGCTCACGGCCAGGTAACCAACACTCGACAGCGCCAAACTCGAGTCAGACCAACGCGAACCTCCCTCGAGCGAAGACTCACTTTCACTCTCCTTCGTCGTGCCGACTTGGCGTTCGATGGGCCCCGCGTGTCGCGGTGCTACATATATATGTACATAGCATATATAAATATATATATATATATATGTATATGTATATACACACGATATAATACACGTGTGTCTGCGTGTGAGTGTGTGCGCGCGTGTATGTGTGTGCTTCCGTGCGATTATGCGTACTTGAATATAGCTATATCGAAGTGAGAACACGCGGTACCGAACCGATATAACACTCGTGGCCGACCCTCGGAAGAGCACAGAACGCACCTGCCCTTCGTACAGGAAGGATATTAGACGTATGTGCATGAGATATAAACGTGTTTCTACCGGAGTTCATTACGTCGCGCTACTTCGTCGAGTGCACAACTATCGTCGCGCGAGTTTGTTTATTTTTTTGACGGGGAATTATCGACAATTTTCAAGTTTTTTTTCTTTTCTACGTTCGCCAATGTTGGATTTTCATCGATATTTCGAGCGATTTATCGACGATCTTTGTATCATCGTGAATGTGAATTTTGAGTGAATTACGCCGTTTTTATTTTTCTTTTTTTTTTCTTCTTCTTTTTTTCTTGAAAGAGAGTGAGTGGCGACGAATTTTTATTGGAAAATTCGGTGACAGTGCGGCGCTCAAATGCTGCTACGCGTCACGGCTCGGTGTAGTGAGACTAGTGGACGCGACTCTCTGGATAACGAGAGTTTTTAATTCGATTTCGTTTGGTTTATTTGTTTTCTTGTTTGTATTATTTTTTGCTTCGTGATACAAGAATTTTAAGTGTTTACTCGAGATCATCGAGAGTTCGATTCGTAAAAACACTGGGAAGCGAACGATCTTCGGTCATTATGATTCTGACACCGGACAGTAGTATGCAACAGGGCAGTTCCGTGCCATCCTCGTGCCCGGAATCACCGATATCGGGAATATCCTCGCACGGATCTAGGCCATCGAGTGTCGCGAGATCTTGTATCTCCGGCATGTCGAGCCCTTATCACGTGGCTCAGGTCCCACATATCGCACCCAGTATGCCCACCATGGACTCTACGGTGTCCTCGGCGAGACCCGAGCCGGAACTCAATATAGGTATAACAATGTTCTATCGACTTAACAGCAATAACAACAACGACAAGAAAACGTAAATATATAACGAGAATAAATTGCATTGTTTCGAGGAAAGATATTCGCTTCGAGAGGAGCGAATAATCATTATTATCGGATAACGATACGAAATATTGATTCGCGTTGAAAAATTATCTAGCGTAAGAATAATTATTTTTTATTTTCCAAGTTATAAAATCGAATCGCCACGAGTTATTATTATCTCTTAATGTACGAAGATATTTTCCATTAGTCAGTCGCGTCGAACGGCAACAGCCTCGAGAGGTTGTATAGCCTGACAGGCAGAGTCGAGTGAAAGCAGAAAGTTGTAATACCGCGGTGCGATGCTGTAATCGAGAACGCGGGCCGACGAGCTCGCGAGCGTGCTTTTGCCCGCGCTCTCTGGAGAAAGTGCTCTTTCTCCTCTCTCTCCTACCCACCTTTCTCCGGTGCACTCCGAGCTGCGCGAGCTTCTCTCGCTCTCTCTCTCTCTCTCTCGCACGCCGACTGAACGTATGCGCAGCAGCCGCGGCCACGTGGCTTCAACATCGTACAATTTACTATTTTATCCTTTAAGAATTTTCTATCGCTATTAAAAATATAAAAATTTGAAATTTGTTTTGTTTTTTCTTCGAAAAATCGAAATTCGTGACTGACGATTGTGTTTTTTTGTTTTCAATCTGTTTACAGAATTTGACGGTACGACTGTCCTGTGCCGAGTTTGCGGCGACAAAGCTTCCGGTTTTCACTATGGGGTCCACTCCTGCGAAGGATGCAAGGTAAGAAATATTGAACGATCGTTGAAAGAAACGAGAACAAAAAAATTTGATCCGAAACGTTCGAGTTTTTATTATTCTCGATGCTGCAACGCGAGACGAAACTCGTATAACGATAAAACTCGCGATTTCTCGGGCTGCGAATCTGATATCAATCTCGCTCGTTCGTCAGGCGAAAGTTATTTCTCGTTCGTTCACTCCTATCTCGCGAGTACACGGTGAAAGCATTCGAATTTGTTCTCCCGTATCGTTAGCTTAACACTTGTTTCTTTTCTTTTTATTTAACAACGAATTGTCCATTTCGCGCGTTTTCTCACCGCGTTGATCCAGATACGACGTAGTAAAACGTTCTTGTCGTTTCTTTTTTTTTTGCGATTCGATCGAACGCGATATTCGATATGCGCAAAGTTTCTCGTTGCAGTCGTCGAACCGATGAGAAAAAAATCACGAACACGAGAGCCATTGAGAAAAAAAAATCGTTGAAACGTTGATCTGATTAATTAACATGTAATTATGAATAATGAAACGATCGAATTTTATTTTGATATCGTCGAATTAACAATTATGCAAACAAAATTGTAATTACCGATCTGTCGATATAATCGACAATTTTAATAATTATTTATCGATCGAACAATTTATTCTCGCGTCGAGTATATAAATGTCTTTAATAAAAATAAAATTAAAAAAAAATCATCCAACGTCAAATATCTCAAACTATACGTGGCTATGTGATTTTTCTTTCGTCGATTTTTGCCCACGAGGCCAGGAAGTGAATGGACATGCGCGAATGTGTGTTAGGTACGTCTGTGTTTCACGGTCCTCGAGCCTGCTTACGTAGGCACGACGGGCTAAAGTTATCGACCGCTCGCTCGTACATTTATACGCAAGGGCCTTGGCCAAAGACACGAACGGACACACACAAACATATCCACGTACACAAGTTAAGAGATAGTATATCGTCACCTGTGGCCAAGGACCCTGAATTATAAACGTTTAACCCGGTAGTAGAAACGAGTCATTAACGAACATTGCCGTTCACCTCGAAGCTTAATTCTTCCATCTCTCTCGCACCGCCGGGATTCGCAAGACGAAAAAAAAAAATATCATGGCCACTGTGTCATTCGAGAGCGTTCACGCGGTTTAACGTCCGGCCGTCAACCGACGATCGGAAATCGGATTCCTCTCGTCGTCGTTGTCGTTCGTTTCCTTCGCGTGGGACTTCGTCCTCGGGCTCGTACACACAGGTAGACGCGTATATTAAAAATAAATCAAATTAAAAGAAATATCGCGCATTAAATTCACGTGTATGCGTAGCACTGAAACTCGCATACGTTTTCCTTAGTCGGCTTGTTCGAACTTTCGTTATAAAAAAGAAGAAAAAAGAATGAAAAAAGAAAGAACGAAGCGAAACGAAAAGAAATCCGAGACCGATCATGCGATCTCATAATAGAACTTTGAATCTATATATATAGGTATATATCGACGGTAGTTATTTCGGTGCGGACGTGGTCGTACGTTCGAGGTGGACGTCCGACCTCGAGTTTTCCCCCTCGCTCCCTCTAGAATGCACACAATGCACACAACCTCTCTCTCTTTCTCTCTCCCTCTCTCTCTCTCTCTCTCTCTCTCTCCTTCTCTGCCGACCATTGCGCAAAAGAACAGGAAAAATGTAGCAAATTTGTCTAGCCTCCTTTTCCTCTCTCTTTCTCTCTCATTTTGTGTCTCTCGAAGACTCGGGTTTTCCTCTCTTCGCATAAAAGAGAGCGTTGCGGTAATGGTATCGTGAGAAGGGTCTAGGAAAAATCGTCGAGCAGGTAGTCTCTTTTAGACCACACTATACATCCACGGGGGTGTTTTTCTATTCATAATTTTTGAGGAATGAGGTGAGAAGGGATCGTTTTCCATCTAGCTCATTGACGCGAAATATGAAAATTCACGTGGTAAATTATTCCCAATTTTATACGACGAAAAAAACAAACAAACAAAAATTACTTTACCGCAAATGAATTTGAAACGAATTTTATTCCACGAAAGTACATTATCTTCCTTTCGTTTATTCATCGGAAATAGAAACATATTTAAATTTAAACAAAAATGAGATTTTTAGGTCGTTGACGAGAATTTGTGATTAAATGTGAAAACAAAAAAAAACGAGGGAGAAATGTTTATTATTACTGTTGCTAAATTCGAGCACTGAAATAATGTGACTATGTAGGCGTTGTATATATATATATGTGCCAGGCGAAGGCCGTCGTGTCAACGTCCTCGTGCTCTTCGCGCGAGGGCGGAGGAAGGTGGGGAGAGAAGAAGAAGGAGGAGGAGGAGGAGGTGGCGAAGGAGGGAGTAGGGAGAAAAAAGGGGTCGGAAGGGGTAAAACGGTGGTGGGGGGTCTCTCGCCAATCGGCCTCTTGGTAGTTGCCGTATATATACTCGCGACGTACCGCGTACGTGTGTACGTGTGTTACTCTTGTAACAACTCCCCACTCGCCTCTATATACGTTCACACTCACAGCGATCTACGCTACTACTACACCACTGGCCATTACTCTACCACCTCCACCTCGATCGCGCCGCACCAGGTGGCTCTCGCGGATCGACGAACTCTCTCTCTCGTGCACGAGCGCAGATCTGTCTCGGCTTTCGTGCCGAGCGCATCTCCTCCCCTCTAAGACTCACTTATCGAGCCTCTTTTTATCAGTTTTTCGAGATTATTATTTATTTATTTATTTTTATCAAACGAGCAAACACGACTCGCGGTTCTTTTTCACGTGGTTGAAAATCAAATTTTACTTATATTTTTTTTTTATCAACGAAATTGAAGAAAAATTGAAGATTTTTGTTTGTTTGGGAAAAATTACGAGATTCGAAAGAGCGAAGGATGATGGTTTAGGGAAGAAAGCGCGAGAGATATTTTTCCGGGGGTTTTTGAGAAATAAGGAACGTTGAACTTTTCGCCTGTTCAGCGGCGACGATAATTCTGTGGTATTTCGGAAAATCTTCTCGGGTTTCTCCTTCACCTTTTAGAGCAAGAATTCATCGCGTAACGTTAGATTGTTCGCGGCTGACCTTTTCCCATAGGTATCGGAGGGTGGAGTACACGAAACATTATATCGTGACCATTTTTGGTTTCTACGACCGACGTTTTCATCCCGTCTCCCTTTCTCTCGGGAAAGCGAAGGCTGGAACGTTCTCTTTCCCGCTGAGAATCACGTAGAGTCCTTTGAAAAAGATACATTCCTTACCGCGAGAGGAGACAGGTCCTCTCGGTTCCTGCTGGTGACCGAGAAATGATTTTCCGGCCACAGAAGGGAAAGCATCTCTTCCTCTTCTTCTTCTTCGTCTCGTGAATTTTCGAGCAAAATTCTACCCCCGTGTAAATTCGAAAGAGCAGGTAACTCCGCGCACCGCACAGAGAAACATCCGTGCCATTCGTATCCCTCGAGCCCCGGGACGAGACGTCGGAATTCCTTTGTCCCGAAAAAAAAAATAGGATGACAGAATATCCAACCCAAAAGGTAAAGAAAAAAAGAAAAAAAAACTTTCCGAAATAACGATAAATGTGAATCGCCCTACATACTTTTTCTCCCCGAGACCATCTGGCAACCGAGGCATAACCTTGTTTCGCGTATGTGGAACATCGTAAAATTTTACCCTCGTTTCGTCCCTTATTCTCCTGAAAAGGAACAAAAAAAAAACGAAAGAAACACCTTTTCTCGCTTCCTTGCTTACGTCCGGCGAATGTTTTTATTCGTTTTTTTCTTCTTCTTCTAAATGTCTCCAGTGGTAAAAAGAATAATAAAAATGGCACACTGCCGCGAGCACGACGGGAGGAGCATTTCGCGGCCCGGCTGACTGTGTGGCCGACGTTGACTAGGTCAGTAACTTACGTGGCCCCGAAGCCAGCAAGCGACGAGAGGAGCTGAGGTCTCGTCCTCTCTCTCTCGATGCCGCTATTGCCCTACGTATGTGCGCGCATGTATGCGATACCCCTTTCTTACTGAGGCCACTGCACATCTCCCTCGCACAAACACACGTACACGGGGCAAACTCGCTTCCGACCGAGTCCTCTCCCTCGTAGAGCGAGTGCATGACCTAGCCGCTAGCGGTATAGAGCGTCTTATGGTGGCTATCTCCTCTTTTTTTTCCTCCACCATTACACTTATAACTCTAACTATAACAGGCAACTCCGCGATATAGTCGATAAAAAAATCGCAACCTTTCATATATCTGTCTCATAATTATTTTAATACGAAAATACCCTTTCACAAATAAAATCCTGGTCCCCTTTTTTCCTTGGACTAAAAAAAGGAATAATAGATTTTTCCAAAATTTGCAAAATATTATAAAAATTGATTATTATCATTTTTAATCAAATAAATTATTCGATTTTTTGAGAAATATTTATGGAACGAAATTTTGGATAGCGGTGAAAAAATGCTGATCGAGCTGCCCTCGAATAGATCGTGTGTACAGATATATATATATATATAAACGAAATACTGTAACTTCTGCTGGAAGAGAGGCGCGAGTAGAAGCTCCACGTTTGAAAAGGATCGCGAGAGAATCAGCGGGGCCTCTCTCGCGCAACGTTAGTATACGCGTTGTGGAAAGGGAATAGAACGCGGAAGAGAGTGTTGGGTATCATTAAAGACTAGGTCGCTCGGTCGCACTACTGTTGCACTACTATATGGCGATCGTTATGTACTATTACAAACCAACTTCTCTACTCCACCTATTCGCGCGCGTACTTACTTATTTTACACTCGCTCGCTTTCCGTTATTACCCCTATAACGTATCGTAAATCCACGTTGCCGCGCGGTCTTTGAACACTTTTTATCAATTGTATCGCAAACGACGCCCTCGCAATCGTAAAAAATAATTAATAGTTTTGGTGAACGTTGGACATTTTTTCCGAGTACCCATTTGTCAGAGTGAATTTCCATTAGCGTCTCGTAATTTGCGCAACGTCGACTTACCTTTCGAAAACATTCGGCCTTTCGAACGACTGGTGAGTCAAATGTTTTCGGGAAAATGGCGTTAACAAAAAAAAGAAGAAAAAAAACAAGAGGCCACGAGAATCGATTCTGCGAAGTGCGACGCGTACTCGCGCAAAATCGGAGGAAGAGGGATATCCAGCGAGAGAGAGAGTGTGTTAGTTATCACCCACGCGAAACCCGTGGCACGATAGCTCCAGTTTTGTCCGCACGCCCGCTTCTCGTCGTTTTCCTAACTGCGAATAGAGGGTTTATGTATATACGGGGGCTGGAGCGAGGGAGGTTTTTCCGGAGGGGTTGGAAATTGAGGCAAGGGGTGCATTAACCCCTCCGGTCGTCGACCTCACCGACCGAGAGCAAGAGAGAGAGAGAGAGAGAGAGAGAGAGTCAGTTACGACACTTGAATCCCGAGCGTCCTCATACCGTTCCTCGTTCGCCCTCCCACCTCTCCCTCTTGCCCTTCTTCCCTCCAAAACCCCTCGCGGTATATATTCTCACTTCCCCTCTTTCTTCGTGTTCCCCATCCCTCCCCCCCCCCTTCCTCCATCCCTCCCTCCGTCCATCGGCCCCTCGACTACTCTCCGCCACCACCATCACTTTTGATGTCGTAACGAGAGAGTCGTGATCTCATTTTCATTTGATTGCGCTCTCCCGTGCCCTCTCTCTCTTTTTCTCTCTCTCTCTCTCTCTCTCTCTCACCCGCGGATATTTCGGTGCACTCGCGACGAGAACGCTCGCGATCTCTCTCGACTGACGGGGTTACTGACCTCTCGCGTCGCGGTGCATCTACTTTAGAATCGGGTCAGCCGCTTATTATTGTGGTAGGTGTAGGTATTATTTTGCATATGTGCGCATGCGATAGAGGAGGGCGTAGGTGGGGTGGACTGAGGAAGGGAGGAGGAGGAGGAGGAGGCATATATGTGCGCGAGCATCGTTATTCGCGAGTCGCGTATCTTTCTTTCTCGCTCTTTCTCTCTAAACACCGGGTGGTAAAAAGAAATTCAAATAGCGTAGACGACCGATAACCGGCGAAGATAATAAACCTCGTAGATAAAGCTCGTCGGGTATAAGCTTAGACCAAAATAAACGAATAATAATAATAATAATAATAATAATGGTATCCCTGTTATCGTTTCCGCCGATATTTCGATCGAAGGAATTGAAAATTAAAAATAGATCAATTATCCCCCGATAATTCTGGTGACATCGAAGCTGGATCAAAAATCAAGCGCCGACGCGACTTGCGAATTCTCGAGGACCCGGGGGTAGAGAACGTGAGCACTCGCCGGTTAATACCCCCGAGCGCATAGTCGCTCGTCCCCCGTCGTCGTCGTCGCGTTGTCGTCTTCGTTTCGTACATGCGGTTTCCAGCGCATGCGCACTCGCGCCAGTTACGTACGTCACCGTTACTCCGTGGTTTCGCGCTCTCTCTCTCTCTCTCTCTCTGGGATTCCCCTCTATCGCCTCGTACTTTGACTTGTCTTCTTTCTCGCTCTCGATTCTTGCTGGCGCCCACCGACACCCTCTCCCGTTTCTCGTCGTTCCACCACCACCGCGACTACCGATCCACCGTGAGCCACGCGACTTCCCCTACTCTCGTCGGCTCGCGAAAGAGAGAGAGAGAGAGAGAGAGAGAGAGAGAGAGAGAGAGAGAGAGAGAACTCCAGTACACCAGCCAACAGAAGCAAAACCCCTTCCACTCTCGGCCGAGCTTACAACGTCGTCGCGGTCGCACGCGGCTCGCTCCGGTCGTTGTCCTCTCGAGAGCGCGGCCGCCACGTCGTGTCGCTATATATATATATATAGATGCACATGCATTTGTACATATATATAATGCGCACTGTACAGTATCCCACACTCTCGTGCGCGCAAAATCTCGTGTGCTGTCATGACCGAGAGTCGAGCACGATGCGCCTGTACAAATCTACGTTACTAGAGAGAGAGAGAGAGAAAGAGAGAGGGAGAGAGAAAGAGGAAGATAGAAAGAGAGAGAGAACCCTCTATACTATTCTTATAGTAATAGCTGAGATCTTTTCTCGTACACCCCAGTAAAGGATGGGTGATGCATGCATGGATATATATACGTATACCACATTGCCGCTCGTACCAAATATAGGCTTGAAGGAAAATAAAAGCAAACGCCGTTTTATGGGCGACCTCCTCGCTTCACGTTCCCGCGCCGCGTTCCTGACGATGATTCGCCCCGAGAGTCGGTCAACGCGCTCTTCGCGATTCTTCTTCCGCAACTTCCATCGACGCGTCGTTATTATTATTATCATCATCATCATCATCACCAGATTTATTATTGGCGCTTTGCGAGCTAAAATTGTAACAAGAATTTCATGATATATTCCTGGATTGTCGTTCGTAATCAAATTCATTTTCTCGAATAATCGAGCATCCCAACAGACCTATCGGGCTTTATATAGAAAACCAATAAAAAGAAATATTTTTGGAGGGCTGGTGAGAAACACGAGGGGATGTTTCGAGGCAGAGTCGCGATGAAGGTGATATACATATATATATATGTGTGTGAATATAGGCGACTTGAGAAAAGTTGGACGCCCCCTGACCCGCTTGGGGAATGCACACTTCGCGAGAGATCGATGCACCCCGAGTTTTACCCCCTCCCTAGCCCCTCGTCACTGTACCTCCCGCGCGACCGCCGCGAGGGGTTCACCCGGGGTTGCTGCCCTCGTCCGGGCATCTATACAGCCCCACGCTTCATATACACAGATATATATATATATATATATATATATATATATATATTACTCACCCTCAACTTTTGTCCCAATTTACACAGATTCGATCTTTCGCATAATTTACATAATTCAGTAACGATTGACGAATATACCATCGAAAGGATTTATTCGGAGCGACAAAGATTCTTTTTAAATGAACACTCTAACTAGCCCGATTTATCCTCGAACGCCAAAATCTCCTTCGATACGTAAAATATAGGACAGGAAATTCAAAAAAACAATATGAACTTCCCATTTTTTATAAATTCGAGCAAAATTCTCCGTTCTCTTTCTCTCTCTCTCTCTCTCTCTCTCTCTCTCACTCTGTCGGTTACTGTAAAATGCAACTATACATAGAGTCAATCGGGAGCGGTCGTCACTGGAAGAGCTATATATATATATACACGCACACATACACATATATATATATATATATATATATATATATATATATATATATATATATATATATGGCGTGCACGAGAGCGAGACCCGGTGCACAGCGATGCAACGGTACTTCGCTCTCGCTAGTTCGTTCGCCCCGTTGGGCTGCGCTCTCTTCCACTGCAGCAGCGAGAGCCACACACAGCCGTTGCTGCTGCTGCTGCTGCTGCTGCTGCTGCACGAAGTTGAGGTAGGCGAGGTCGAGCGCGTTGGAGCTCTCTGACGTCACACGCGACGAGTCACTCACTCGCTACACATGCGACGACTCGGTATATCCTACTCTTCCTCGTTGTCATCGCTGTCGTTCGCGGTTGTGCATTCTGCGTACTGCACTCTACTTTATATATATATATATATATATATATATATATATATATATATATACACACACAGGGATATATGTACATATATATATATATATATTTAGCATGCGAGTTGCACATGCACAGAGATCGTGCGTTGGCCTAGGGAGACGAGGGAGGAAGGTGAAGCTCCCGCGCTTGCGCAAAACAGCGTGTTGGGCGGACGGACGGGGCGATGTAGGAGGGGGGAGGTAGTACTAGGGTAGCCCGAAATCCGTTTCTACTCTTCGTGCGGTTCGTGTACGCGTACGTAGGTATATAGTTACGTAACCCTTTCCATTCCTCTCGTTCTCTCCTATTTCTCTCTCTCTATCTTTGTCTCCGTCGCTCTAGGAGCTCCCCGGCGTTGGTCTATACCGCTCTACCCGAGAGGTCGTTGACCGATAGCCGGCCAGGGACTTCCCTTCCCAGGGTCCTCTATTCGTGCACATATTGCATTCACCCCGCGGCCCTGGCCGATTGGCGAGAGAAGAGGAAAAGGAGGAGGAGGAGCGCGGCATTACGATCGCAACTGTACTATTAATGTCCCAGGGCATGACTATAATACAACAACAACAACAACAACAACAACAAAAAAACAAAACGTATGATTTCGAAAAGTTAATAAAATCTCCGATCCAGAAATATCATTATCGGGCATTTACGATACGTAAGAATCCTACGAATTCCGGGAAAATTGAAATTAAACGAAAACAAAATAAAAACTCATTTACAAAAAGCTCGTGATTAATTTCGTGATTAGATTGCGATCTTGACGCAAAGCTCGAACTCGGTAAAAAAAACCTCTCGGGAAATGAGAATTAAGAATATACGTTTATATCCGACGTGTATAACGTTGAGATCAAATAAGAGTAAAAAGGAAAACAAATTAAAAAACGTAAAGAAACAAAAAAAAAAGTAACTGAAAAGGGCGGGACGAGAAGAAGAGTGGTAGGGCACGGAGCGTGCGAGCTGAGAGTAGATCGGTGACTGTATAGTGAGAAAACCAGGGAAGGTGGAGGAGGTATAGCGTTTGCCGACGAGAGAGGGGGCGAGGGAGGGCGGGGAGCGAAGGGGAAGGAACCCGTTAGTAGAGCGCCGCACCGAGCGCGCTTATGGTGCTACACGTCGGGAGCTTACGCGCGCGCCTCGCGTTCCCGAACCTTCTACGTTTGTATATACATATACACACACACACACACACACATATATATATATATATATATATATATATATATATATATGTCTGTCTGTGTGTATAAGTATACGAGTGTACGAGAGAGAGAGAGAGAGAGAGAGGGAGACAGAATCGGGTGGTGGCGAACCTCGGTCGTTCTACCCGACCGAGAAAACACGCGCGCGAGAGAGAGAAAGAGAAAGATAGAGAGTACCCCATCGGACCGCGCGCGCGGCGCAGGGACTCTCACTTTCACGCGGTGAACTGCGGGTGAACGTCCGGGAATTGGGTCAGAGGGCCCCCACCCTGCTCGACAAACGCGAGAGCTTGCCACAGGCAATGTGCCCCGTCGAGGCCTCTCTCCTATGCTCGATTCTTGGCTAGAGTGAGCCAGTCGACAGCCAAGCTTCGATACAAACGGTCGCTTCTTGCAACGAGCGAGCGAAACAAAAAAAGAAAAAGATAAAAAACCAGAAAACTTTGTCAAAAATATAAATCGTGCAAAGACTCGTTACCGAGGTGGGGAAGGGGTACTCGATTAATATCCCTCGATCAAGAAAGTTGACAAGGAATAATACGGATCGCGATGTAAGTACCCGACGACGCGTATTCGAAACGAGAGACAAATTCGTTGGGTAAACATTTTGTTTTTGTTGCGCACGGGACGAGCGAGGATCGCGTGAAGCGTGAACGAAAAAATAAAGAAAAACGAGTTTGTGCGACGACGAGGGTGTCGAGCGATACACGCAACGCGCCATTAAAATTATTGTGCCTGATTCAATCTTCGTTATCAGAATTATATATTAGCACACTGTTTACGCGTGTGTGTTTTCGCATACGTCTCTCGTATCGAAATTAAATCACGAGTGACAGCGTCCAGGAGGAGAACGAACGAGACTCCCCACAGTGTCGCCGTATTATTAGTGTGCGATAAAAACGACGAAAAGAAAGGGAAAAAACGAAAAAATTGCGTGCGCGATAGCGAATTATTTCTGTTATCCCTGTCATCGAGAGTGCCAATATTCAGGATACACGCTCTCTTTTGTCCGTGACGAATATACACGAACGATTGTTTTTCGCGCGACGATACGTGCGAGCGAGAGATCGATCACACCAGTGAACAAAAATCGCAATAATCGGTTTTGTTATTATTCCGGTTTTTGAAACAAATTTTGTTTTTGTATTTTTTTGTTTCCTTACTTCTTATTTATTCTTCGTTCGTTATTAATAACGGAGATAAGGTTCGATAACGTGGATAATTGATAATTAATGGGGTGCCTGTGCGAATGTGATATTGCAAGCCCGAGCACGGGGAACGCTTGTTCCTCCGGGTCATCGTCCGACAGCGACGGTCAAACTGACGAAGGATTCGCTGGTGATTCGCAGGGTTTCTTTCGTCGGAGCATACAGCAGAAGATACAGTATCGTCCCTGCACCAAGAATCAACAGTGCAGCATACTGCGCATCAACAGAAATCGTTGCCAGTACTGCAGGCTCAAGAAGTGCATCGCCGTCGGCATGAGTCGTGATGGTGAGTAACGATAATCCTTTTCATTAACAATTTCTTACTATATTTTTTACTTAATTTTGTTATTTCGTTCGAAACGATCGTCGATCGATTCGGTGGGATGAATCACGAGGGTTATGCAACCTACGCGTTCTTTTTCTTTTATCGCGAACGCGTTTATATAAATTTGATAAATAAATAAAGCTTCGACCAAACGGTTCTACATTTCTTAACGTCGAGCTACCTATGTAAGAAATATCCATATATATATAAGTAGATAAATAGATATACGTAGTGTCAGAGACGAAAAAAACCGTCCGAGTCGATTTCGTAAACGGGACCCGCGACGCTTTCGATTCGTCGAAGTTTTAGAAATTTGGGTTGCCGGGGCATTGACCATTTACGCAATTTCGTTCTCTCCGTTGCCTTCTCAGAGTTATATGTATATATATATATATATATAGATATACATAGTGTGTATGGTACTGTCGCAATAACGCTCGAGCCGCGGCGAAAGTGGCCGATTCGACGCGCGAGAAAGTAACCGCCATATAATTCCGGTGTATGCGTGTGATTTGTGGACGAGTGTATGTGTGCGTTAGATACGCGATCGTAGCCGTGAGAAATTAGAAATTGCAGAATACGAGCGAGCACCGTGTTGTAAACGAGAAGAACAAGAAGAAGAAGAAGAAGAAGAAGAAGAAAAAAAAGATCATCGTCCCATCGAGCTCACCTCGTTCTCGTCCACGAAGCGTCTCGTTTACTCTTCCGCGGCGCGCAACGAGCGAGAGAACTCGGGGTCGTCGACCTCGGCCACCCGCGCTCCATCTCGACCCATTCAATATCACGAGCCACCCCTTTCTCTCTTCTACCGATATATTTTTGATAATGTTGTTCTCTCATCGAGCTTGACGATCTCGATTTAACCAAATTTCAATAATTTTGATAAAAAAGTCCAATATTCGATCGAAAGATTAACCGTTAAATTTCGCGAATTTTTCTTTCGAGTATTTTTGTATTTTTATTATTATTTTTTTTTTCGTATGTCAATCTTTAGCTCGTTTTACAACGATGTTAGAACGCGCGGGGTCAATAGTCGCGGCCGTTGATCGCACGCGCTCTCGTCTCGTTGCTGTTTTCCCGCAGTGGAAAGAGTACCGCTATACACCGCTGTCTATACAGACGTCGGGTCTCGCAGTAGTAGCGGCCAACACGCACCCCTTCCACCTTCGAGCGCGCTGCTCTCCGCGAGATTCCGAGACATTGCTTCTCCGTCTCTCTCTCTCTCTCTCTCTCTCCGTTCTTCCTTCTCCAGATCTCGTTCCCTTCGTGCTCCTTGCTCGATTTCTTCGTCAGTGTTTCTATACAGCATAAAATACCGGCCGACTTTGGTCGTTCCGTATAACCACCCCCACTCCTGATCGGCAAGTTTAACAGTGAGCACCGTCGCGTGGCGCTACTCGACTCACGGAGACCTCGCGAACCTTCGCTCTTCGCACAGCTATGCCGCCTCGATTCTTCTTCCCCCACTCTCGCGTCTCATCCCCCACCTCTTTACTATTCTCTCGCCGTCTCTACTCGCGAATGATTCCCCACCATCGCTCCAATCCCCACCACAGCTCGATTCTACTCTCGCGCAAGACTCCCACCTCTCGCTTACCCACCCACGATCCACCTGACGGAGCGCATGCTCCTCTCACACGACGCTCTATCGTCGAACTCGGCGCACTTGCGATCCGCGCCTCGACAGCGAACGTTCGTGCCAGTCGGCGTTTCGCTGTCGACCGAGCATGTTCCTCGCGCGATCCTCTCTACTAACCAAGTCGATTTATCGTCGATTCAACAAACGATAATAATGATTTTCGAATTAAATCTCTCGAAAATCATTACGTATCGCGACTTTCGATGGCGTCCATAAAGAATTACAACTCTAACGATTTTCGTATCCTATGCAAAGTTCCTGACAATCTTACAGGTAAATCTGGGAAAATTAATAGTTTCTCGATTAATAATCGAACATTGGTCAATCTTAATATCGCAGTGAATCGATGATGAGTGTTGACAGACGAACTCTCGACGACGCGAAGAACAAAAACAAATTATCCCGCCGAGAATAGACGACCTTCGATCTCCTCCGATAAGAAAATAAATGCCCTTATCGCATTAATACGGCAAAGGGTTGAAAAAAAAGAGCCATCGACTCTCTACACGTATATAACGTCGAACTAGGCGGGGACGAGAGAGGGGGTTGGGAAACCTAGTTTAACGTGGGTGATGTATACGTGGGTATACCGGGAATTGTTCAAGGTCGCTGGGGGTAGGTTACCCCTAGGCGAGCATTACGAGAGTCGGCATCTGCGCACAAGAGAGATATAAGCGAGCGCGGCGCGGTGGGTCGCGGGGCTCACCTCCCGTTCGTTGCTTCGTTCGTTTCAATGCTCATTTATATATATATATATAACACATACACACAGACGCGCATACACACGTATATATATGTATATATATATATATATACAAGAGTGTATAGCGGACGATCGCTATATAATAATATAGGTCGTCGGTGTACGCCTCGTGCGGCTGTCGCTGAAACCAAGTTCAAGGCCAAAGGCTCGGCAAAGGCCACAATCTCCCCGCGACTCAGCGAGAGTGGGGGTCGTTGATGGTTGAGTAAGTGGGAGAGGAGGGACGAAGGAGGGGTCGGGGGGCTGTTGAACGCAACTCGGCGAACGTCACTCAGTCGGCGGTGATGCTGTCTCGCGTTTGCACGCGTTGTACCGTCGCTCTCTCGGTTCTTCAACCCACATATGTACGATAATGAGAGTAACGGAACGATACAAAATTAAAAGAAAAATGTACGATAACGATACAACGTGAATTGAATAATTATTCGAAACGTGAGAACGCGAAACAACGCAATTAAAATTATTACGAAAAATAAATTATATTAAAAAAAATAAATAAACAAACAACTTGAAACGCCGAGAGTATAGTCCAAGTATTATTGTGCCATATAGCCCGCGCGTTTTCCACGTTCGGAGTGACTCGTGTGTGAATCGTTGACTCGTTTGCATACGAATATTTAAGTCAGCCGTGTGATAGCACCGTGTGACACAGACGTGAAAGAAAAAGAAATATTATATCGTCGACGAGACTCGTGCGAAATAAAAGAAAAACGTCGTGTTGAAAAACAACAAACAGGATCGAATTAAAATTTAAACGAAATCAAATAAGAGAACGTGTTGTAATTTTAATAAATTATCGTCGTTTGGTGTTTTACGATCGGTGTGCACAGTTGGAATTTTTTTAAATAACGCAACATAAATTCGTGTGTCGTTATTTTTCTTCGTTTCGTCGTTGCGATATATACATACACACATATACATATATATATATATATATATAAATATATATATATAATAAAAAATAATCAATTCATCATCGTCAAAGTGCAGTGCTCGCAGTATTATATGCTACACAAATTTGGGATATTTTCGCAATTAGGATATAACGATAATAATCGTTATAGTGAGGATTATAACGAGATTATCGTCATGGAAGACGAGCTACCGATCCTGAAAGGGATCCTCAATGGACGAGTCAACTATCACAATGCACGTAGGTGTCCTCGACGCGACGTTTAAATTTAAGGATTCGGAAGAATAAAATAGAGAAAACAAGGGGCACGAGCAAAAATTATAATACTTCCGGCATCGATGAAAGTTCGACGAGAAAATTATTATTATTTTTTTTGTTTTTCTATTTGACCCTTTTTCCGTATCGCGAGGAGGTCGACCAGCGAGAAGAATAAGGAACCGTCGGAGAGCAGTAGTTCGTGGCCACTTTCTACTCGTATACACATACACGAATCGAGATTCGTCGTGCACGCTCGGGGCACTTTCATCTTGACTCGCGCCTCGTTGCGAGAAAGTCAAAAGGAGCGCGCTCCTTCGTTCGCTTTCGCGACCCGCCTCCCCTTTTTCTTCCTTTTCTTCACCACAATACTCCCGAGTGTATAAAAAAAATGCGAGAGAACAAACGACGAAATTTCAATAATAAAAAAATAAAAATAAAAATAAATAAAAAAAAGTACGTTCCTTTTGTTTTTACTGGGAACGCTCGCTTTGCGAGGAAAGACATTTACGATGTATAAACAAAACGTTGAAATACGTGCTCGCGAGAGTATATGCGATTCTTCGCACATTTAACCGGTATGGGTGGACGACCTTGTCTCGATCACGGAAACCTCGTTTGCCTATATTGTAACGCGTTTTTACAAATTAGCTTTGAAGTCGTATCGTCGACGTCGTCGTCGTCGTCACGCGATAACCGATGGTCACCGGCTACTATCGAGCTACGACGAATCGTCTCTGTGTGCGCGCGCGCGCGTTCGTATATTCGAGCACAAGGCCGTCGCGAGGGTTCTATCGTATTTCCCGCCGAGTTTTTCACGGCATGATTCATCCCATTGATTAATATTAGTACGAATAATCGATCGTGGTCAATGCGTAACTCGAATATCCGAAGAAATAAAATAATTAATAATAATAAAATAGATAAATAAATTTTCCACGATAATTTTCGTGGTTTTTAGGACTAGGCCTTTCGGTTCGAAGATTATGATAAAACGTGTGGCGGATATTTATTTCGAGGTTACGAATCAGGCCATAGCTTTCATATTAGAGACGGAAATATCGGTGAAAGTGTTGGTCGACTAAAGAGACTAAATTTCTTTTTTACTTTGTGTTACAGCTGTACGATTCGGCCGTGTGCCAAAGCGCGAAAAGGCAAGGATCCTGGCTGCCATGCAGCAGAGCTCCCACAGTCGTTCGCAGGAGAAGGCCGTAGCCGCCGAATTGGAGGACGAGCAACGTCTTCTCGCTACCGTCGTACGAGCTCACCTTGACACGTGCGACTTCACCAGGGACAAGGTCGCGCCGGTACTCGCGAGGGCGCGAGAAACCCCCAACTATACCGCCTGTCCGCCAACCCTGGTCAGTAACTATTCCACCGTAATATTTCTTTGTTTTTTTTTTCATTCTTTTTTCTATCGTCCATTAAAATCGCTCGTAAATCTTGTCGGGCGAATAAACATCGCGTTATTTAACATCTACGACGTTTACGCGAGATCTTTGATACGACGGTAAACGCTAATTTTCGTACGCTCCAAGGTCCCTAAAGTAGTCGTTGAATCGTTGTTTTATTTCTTATTTATTTATTTTCTTCGAGACGTTCTCAAAGTCAAAAACTTCCGCAGTCTTTCAATTTTATTATAAAAAGAAAAGGGTGCGCGATATAATGTCGCGAAAAGTTTAATTGGCAAGCGAGTGGCGTCATCGACCCACCCGAAAGGCGCCGAAGGTCGCGAATAAGACAGTTCGAACTCAACGAACGGCGCGTTAACGTCGTCCCGCGTTTCTCTCTCTCTCTCTCTCTCTCTCTCTCACGGCGCTACGTCAATGTTAGTAGAACGAACGCGGAAACGAGCACGTAAACCAGACGTCCTCGGGGCGTTTACGTGTGCGTAAAGCAAGAAGGAAGTGCTCTCTCGGACGCTCTGAAAGTTGCGAGCAGATAGACACGCTCACCGTTGCCGCGAAGTCGTGTGCGATTCGAGGACGTCTGGTATACAGATTCATGCAGATATGTGGATATCTTTACGCGATACCGCAAACGTGTCTTTTGATATTTGAGATCTTGGTCGCGGAGTCCTTCTTCCGCGATGCTTCGCGCGACATTGGACCCTCCCCACTCGCGGCGAACCTTCGATCGATTATTTTTTCGTATCGGACATCAACGTTTTATCTCACAATGGAATTCGGTTTAATCCACGTTTAAAAATAAATAGTCCGAAGACCCCCTTCGCCCGAGCACGAAACAACGGGGTTGTTATCAATTTTATTGCAAACCGTGATGCTAATCGAGCTCGTTCTTTAATTGAAAAACAAAAAAACAAAAATAAATATATATCCCACCGATTTATTTTAGCTCTAACCCCGAGCCGTCTTTCGTTCGATCTGTTGCAGGCATGCCCATTGAATCCAAATCCTCAACCGTTGACCGGTCAGCAAGAATTGCTACAAGACTTCTCGAAGAGATTTTCGCCGGCGATACGCGGTGTCGTTGAATTCGCAAAGCGCATACCTGGCTTCAGCCTGCTGGCACAGGACGACCAGGTTACGTTGCTGAAAGCGGGTGTCTTCGAAGTGTTGCTCGTAAGATTGGCCTGTATGTTCGACGCACAGACGAACAGTATGATATGCCTGAACGGTCAGGTGCTCAAGAGAGAATCGATACACAACAGCAGTAACGCGCGTTTTCTCATGGACTCGATGTTCGATTTTGCGGAACGCGTAAATACCCTGAGACTATCGGACGCGGAATTGGGACTGTTCTGTTCGGTGGTGGTGATAGCGGCCGACAGGCCAGGTCTTCGTAATACCGATCTCGTCGAACGTATGCACAACAAGCTAAGAAACGCTCTACAAACGGTACTCGCCCAAAATCATCCCCAACATCCGGACATCCTTCGTGAATTGCTCAAGAAGATACCCGATCTACGAACCCTCAACACGCTTCATTCCGAGAAGCTTCTCGCGTTCAAAATGACCGAGCAACAGCAACAGCTACAGGCCCAGCAACAACAGCAACAGCAGGCCCAGCAACACGCGGCTCAGCAACAACATCAGCAGCAGCAACAGCAGCATTGGCCTATGGAGGAGGAGCCCGCGGCATCGTGGGGCTCGGTATCCGACGTGACCCTCGACGAGGCGGTCAAGAGTCCGCTCGGCAGTGTATCCAGCACGGAAAGTACGTGCAGCGGCGAGGTTGCCTCATTGACGGAATACCATCACGTGGTCGTAGCACCCGGTGGTCATCACGCATCGAGCGCACCTCTCCTGGCGGCGACCCTAGCGGGTGGTCTCTGTCCTCATCGGCGTCGCGCCAATTCCGGCAGTACGAGTTCCGGCGACGACGAGCTTCTCCATCGCGCGACAATGGCAAAAACACCCCAGCCACCGCAGTGTCCGCGTTTTCGTAAGCTCGACTCGCCCAGTGACAGTGGTATCGAGTCAGGCACGGAAAAGCCCGATAAACCAGCGAGCAGCAGTGCGAGCAGCGCCCCAACTTCCGTCTGTTCGAGTCCGCGCTCCGAGGACAAAGAGGTCGAGGATATGCCTGTATTGAAGAGAGTTCTTCAAGCACCGCCTCTTTACGACACGAATTCGCTTATGGACGAGGCTTACAAGCCACACAAGAAGTTTCGAGCGTTGAGGCAGAAGGACAGCGCGGAAGCCGAGCCGGTTGTCGTTGTTCAGCAACAAGCTCAACAACAACAACCACAACAACAACAACATCATCATCATCATCATCAACAGCAGCTACAGCAGCAGCAACAACAACAACAGCAGCAGCAACAACAACAACAACAGCAGCAGCACCACCAACAACAACAACAACAACACACTCAGTCGCAGTTGCATCTACATCTGACCTCGCCACCGTCGAGAAGCCCGTCCGCACAGTCGCAACAATCGCAGTGTCCGCAAACGGCGAGTCTACTGAGCAGTACGCACTCGACGCTTGCCAAGAGTCTGATGGAAGGCCCGAGGATGACGGCCGAACAGCTCAAACGTACCGACATCATTCATAATTATATAATGCGAGGTGAGGCCAGTCCGAGGTCACCGGCAACGTCGCCCTCGCCCGCGGAACAGTGCGCGTCAACGACGACGATAACGCTACGCTCCCCTCAAGGCTCCCAGGGTCTCTTGCAATGCGCGACTTCCGGTTACGCGGGATCGAGGTGGCCCGCTACCTCGGTCATCACGACGACGACGGGTGCGAGACAACAACAACAACAACAACAGCAGCAACAACAACAGATGCAACATCAGCAGCAGCAGCAGCAACAACAACAACTACAGCAGCAGCAGCAGCAACAACAGTCTTCCTCGAATTACCTCGTAGTGGGGAATCACTCGTCACCAGCCTCATCGCCGAGGTATCTCACCGCGGTAGCGACGAGTAGTACGAGTAGCTCGAGTCCAAGGCCAACGTCGAGTACAGCAGCGACCCTCGTACTCTCCGGATGTCCGACCAACATGATGGAACTTCAGGTCGACATAGCGGACAGTCAACAGCCGTTGAATCTCTCGAAAAAATCACCATCACCGTCGCCAAGGCCACTCGTTGGACCGTGCAAGGCACTTTCCCTCGAAGCGTAGTGTGTTTTTATTTTATTATCTTTTTTTAAATAACTTTTGTTTTGTTCTGTTTCGTGTGTGTGTGTGTGTGTGAGTGTGAGTGTGAGTGTGAGTGTGCCTGTGTGTTTGTTTCGCGGAGAGATCACGAACTATCGGAGGGAGAAGCGAGCGCATCGCGCGACCGTTCGATCTCGAGAAACCGCGAGTTCGACGAACCCGTTTACGGACTAATGAATTCGTGATCGCCGATGCAAATGACGAAAGAGGGAAGAGAACGAAACAATGAACGACGAGCAACCCACCTAGGCGCGGTAAACGAGTGATCGAGCTTTTTCTCATGCCGTGTTGATGTTTCGTGTTTTTTTTTTGTATATTTTTTTTTTTTTTTTTTTTTTTTTTTTTTACCAATGAGTCGCTCCATTCTTGCGACTTATTAAACGCGACACACAACGGCAACAACAACAACTGGAAAAACAACAACAACAACGAGCATCATCGTTTCTGGGCGATTATTATACATATTAGAGATTGTAAAGCAAATTTATTGTGTATAAGATAATAAGAAATTCCTATTGAACGAGGATCGAGAAACCTTCGATCGAACCGTCGTTGATGCGAGACGAGAGAAGAAGAAGAAACGGTATGGAAACGACGGTGACGGAGAACGATGAGGGAAGAAAACGAAAAATAAAAGTGCCAGGACGCTCTGAGCGCGTGACAAACCAAATAATTTATTATTTAAACTAACCGATAACCGATAATAATTGTGCGGGCGCGGAAAATGAAATTAAGGAAGAGGGAGAGATGGAAGATGACAAGGATATCGAAGAGGAAAGATCGTGAAATCGTCGCGACGAGCGACGAAGAAGGTGAGACAGAAGAAAAAAATCGATCTACAATTTGTGCGAGTACAAGGTAAAAAAAAAAAGAAAGAAAACAAAAAAGAATTCTGGCCGAAAAAGGGCAGACTCGAAACGATGCCCGGAAGACATACGAAGGATGGACGCTTTCTCCGAAAGTGCCGCAATTCTATGTGCAGTGCCGTGAAGAATCTACCTAAACTAGGAAGTTTGAGGGAAGAACAAACAAAAAAAATGATGAAAAAAAACATGAAAATAACTACCTAAATGAGAAAAAAACAACTACCTATCTACCTACCTACCTACAGTTGTCATAGGTAAACTTAGAGGATAGCGTACAGCACCAGTAAGAGAGCGAGCGAGAACGAGAGAGAGCGAGCGAGCGAGAGAGAATGGTTTTAAATGTTACGAGAAATTAATGAAAATGAAAAAAAATTTGAAAAAAATTAATAATCTATTACATGTGATAATCATGGACATCGCGCATCCTGTACAATCTCCACCTCATCTCATCAATCATTTACTCTATATGCTATACATATACATATAAATATAAATATAAATATATATATATATATACATATATATATAAATATATATATTATTAATTAAAATATTAGAAAGGTAATTAATATTATTGTAATATCTGTAAGGTATAATCATCGTAAACGTTATCATCTCTTGTGTGTGCGCGCGTGTGTGTGTGTGTATGCGTGTGTCCGTATGTATGTGTGTGGGCGCGCGAGAAAAAAAAGTATCGTAGTGCAGATCGAGTGAGAGAGATTCGAGTGAAAGTATGCGAGAGCGTGTGTGTGTGTGAGAGAGAGAGAGAGATAATCCGAGCGAGTCGGGGCAATCGAAATTTGTTTGTCTCTTTTTTTGTCCGTCTTTCTCTTCTCGGCCGTGAAAACACACACACACACACACATACACACACGCACACACACAAACGAGAGTTGAGAAGTCGAGTGAAAAGAGAAAAAAATGAAAGCAAAAAACGAAAAATTGAATAAAAAAAATTTTAAAGATTTAAGGAAGTTTTGTTATGAGACTGACCGGCCCGCCGCGGCCTCCAGTTTGCAATTACCGTACCTTTATACCATGTGTCGTGTCTGTGTCGAAGAGAGCGAGAGAAAGAAGAAATGATAGCAAGAGGGGAGGGGGAATAATTCTTTCAAAGGGCAAACAAAAAATCGTCCTTCAAATGCGTCACGTAGATCGGAGAGAGAGAAAAAAACGAAGGAATAAAAAACAAATAATAATAATCATTAGGACGTATAATCGTTTAGAGGACGGAAGGTGCCCTCTGTCGAGTGGACCCGGAGCGAACCCTGGATGGATCGACGGAGTAAACTTTTGTAAATAGCGCGATTCGCGCGCAATTTGGTAAAGAAGGAGGAAAGAGTTCTTTTTCCTCGATTTTTTTTTTTACCTCTTCTGTCAATCTCGACGCAAAAGAGGAAAAAAACAGAACGGAAAGAAAAACCGAGGGTGACACATGTGGTGAAGAATACGCGGCGGGCCGCCGCCGACGTGTTATTGAGACGCCCCCCCCCCCTATTTTTTTTGTTTTTTTGTTTTTTTGAAAAAATGATATACTCCCAGCATCGAGACACACACATACACACGGACACAGCCACGCGCTCACAGACACTAATATACAGACACGGTATCGAATGTAGAAAAGAAATAAAAAACAGAACAACACGCAGCAGAGAAAACAAAATCGCGGAGGGCAAAATATTAAATTGGTGAAGAGATTTGGAACGACGAGGAATCAAGAAAAGAAAAAAAAAGAAAAGAGATCGAGCGATCGATGCTCGTTCCGATAATCTCTCGTCTCTCGCGCGGTCATATGCAGCTTTTTCGCTGTTTCTTCTTTTTTTTCTACGTTTTTTTTTTTTTTTTTTTTTCGTTTCATTTCTTGTTCTTTGTTTTCGCTTTGACGCATGCATATATATTTATTGTTAAACTCAGAGTCATTCCCAACAAGTATTCGTTTCACTTTTTTTGTCGCGCGTCGCGAAATATCCATTCGACCTAAATACAGCGTTGCGAAACAGGCTAACAAATCGGAAAACAAAAGCAAAAAACAATGAAGAGAATTTGATGAAAAATATATTTAAATGAAAGAGAAAACACGAAAAATGCATCAAAACGATACACGAAAATTTACTCGAGGTGGGAGAATAGGGCAAAGAACGAGGCTTGAAGCTCAAACTTAAAAGAATAATAAAATTATAAAGAAATGAAAAAAAAAGAAAGAAACAAAAAACGGCCAACGTATCGACCAAAAACTATCAATTCGATAAATTTAAACTACGATCGTTCACGCCGACGATGAGTGATAAGCAAAATGAAATTTGAAATAAGGAAAAACACACGCAACACGATTATTCGAAATGAACGACAACAACAAAAAAAAACAAAAAAAAAATCCGCAATATCCGAAAGCCCGCGCAACGAGAAAAACAAACATCCGAGAAGCAAAAGAAAAACCCTAGCGTTGATATTCGTAATATTGTTATGCATAAACTACACATAATGATTATTATAGTAAACGATACATAAAGTATGATATATTTCTCTATTCATTAAGATGAAGTAAAAAAAAAACATGGAATACAAACGCAGTCGTTGTTTCTGGTGACAAACAAAAAAAAATGATAAGTACTACGCATGAAATACAAACGCAGCCCCGCATATTGCCCAGTGAGCACGTCATTTTGTACGCTTGGGAGTTGTGAGGTCGTCTGAATAAACATTGTCTGGTGAATTATACATAAAAAAAACAATACGCTCGTTATTTCAAGCAACCTTAACCCTCGGAACAATCCTTTTTTCACAGTTATCTCGCCAAAATACAAGAAAGGAAAAAATCTTCGTGGGTTCGAGAGCATCTCGTCTCCTTGAACTCTCCGGGACGTCTCTTTCATGGTCTCGTCATTCTCGTTTCTCGTCGATACCGAGTCCGCGAAAGAAAAAGAAACAAATAAAAAATAAAATAAAAAAAAAAAAACAGAAATCGAGAGCGCTCTCGCGGCACGTACCCCGCCGCTTGTCTCATCCGAGTTCGACGATAACGGTTCGCTCGCTATCGTCTTATCTCTTTCGCTCGAAGTACGGCCGAATCTCTCTCCTTCGCGAAGCGCGATACCGACGCGAGGTCGAGACCATTCGAAACGCTTTATACGAAAGCCGAGTCAAGGAAAAACAGAGAGAATAAGATACGCGTGTACGAGTTAACCGCGCAGCGAACCAAAAGGGGCCAACAAACGTCGAAGGAATTTGGCCGACGAACGATATTATAATCGCTCGAGCCTCGATTGTCAATTTCAATTCTCCCGGCCTCGATTCCCGATAATCTCGAATTTAACAATCTCGATTACCGTCGAGCCCAAAATTTCCGACCTCGATCTCCAAATAATCTCCAAACCACCGACCTTAAGTACGACAGTTTTTTCGTTCAATTTGTTTTCTCCCGCTTCGATATTAATTTCGTCGGATGGAAAAAGTCGCGTGTCGATAAACGTTCGATCGCGTCGATTAAATCCTCGCGCGTCTAAGCGAACGCGAACGGTTTTAACATCGACATACGCGGGTGCAATGTCGAGCACGAATATTAACCTTTCGCGAATACGCGAGAGAGTGATTATCGCCCCTTCTCGTCGGCCAGAAATACCTTCCACGTTATTCGTCTTGCCCAGTTTGTCGACGACGAGGATTCTGCATGGCTCGTATCATGAATTTGATTAAATCTCTCGCCTGTGTGTATATATAGTGCAAGCACTCTCGCAGCGCGTTGCCGGTTGCCGCGAGAGAACGAGAGCCGACGTTAATACCTCTCGGGTGATGTTTCCCTTTGTTGCACTTCTGAACATCCGCCCACGCGCTCGACTCTCTACTCACGATTCGTATATACAAACACTTGTATATGTATACACACATACATATATACATGTACGGGTTATACACACGATATATCACCCCTGGAGCGAAAGCTCTCTCCTACGGTCTTTCACCGCATACACGTAGGTATATATATACATAGCGTATGTAGCGGATCGCACAGATCTCGGAAGGTATTCGCGTAAAGAGGTGGAAAAGCGCGTGTCTCGTCGTGGGCGTCGGTTGCCCAGCGACCTACCACGATTCTCGTTCGCTCTCTTCTCTCTCTCTCTCTCTCTCTCTCTCTCTCTCTCGCTCCGTCTCTCTCGTACCCGCAGCATTTAACGCAGCTCGTGGGAATTCTGTCGTATTGCTCGTGTTGTTGTGGCTTGTGCAACCCTGTCACTGGTATGATGCGAACTCTGATCTTCGCCCGGGCATCTCCACGAGTAACCGCTGGTTTTTCTTGCATTTTGCTATCAGGGGGGAGACACGACCGATGGCGGATGAATTCGGCAGGGAATCGACACGTGGCAACGCTCTTTCAATTCCGCTTCCGCGAATACCTCGGATCCTCGGAGGAATAAACAAGATTATATCAATTTGGATCCGAGGAGTTGCATTGCGATTTAAGAATCCGCATGTTGCGGTAAATAAAATGTTTTCGAAGACATATTTTTTAAAGTAATATTTCTTTAAGCAACAGGAAAAAGAAGCGGAAAGATCGATCGAATGGAAATACCCCCTCGAGCCTGATGTTTTTTGCTCGAGATAATTTGCTTTAAATGATATTTTCGATTGAATTAATTTCATGAAAAGCTCAAACTTGGTCGAGATCGAATAGTCGTTCCGCGAATCGAATTACTTTATATCCAACGTTGTCTTATCTTTCTATTGGGGTTTGAACGATAACGAAGGAAGTGATACATATATATTGTCACTTGTCCAGTGCTCGTTCGTTTAACGACTCGTCTGAAAAAGAACACGGCGACATTCGCGAAACGTAAGTCGAGACTGTTTGTAATACGAGAGTCTGATGAAAAAGTCCTGGTCGTTGCTGATCTTCCGAACTAACTTGGAGTTACTGTCGTTTCTCCGAAGTCCCCGAGTGACTTCAATTCCTCGCGACGTATTAATCGTATTAGCAGTCATAATAATAATAATGATTTATCAAAAACACGCCAAGGGTTTTGATTTCTCACGGGCAAAAATTAATTCGTCATTATCGACGATACAGTAAAACGATCTTCGCGATTGAAATTACTTCACTGCGTTGATTTCTCGTTTTTCGGTCGTTTTAAACAGCGAAAGTCGGTTTTCGCGCTCGACGTAATTCGTTGATACGCGTCGAGCAAAAATCGTTTACCCACGTATTATACCGGTCGTAAATATGTGTCAGTCTGGTCGCAGTTCTCGCCGGAGGGAACAGGAAGACTTGATAAACGAGACGAGGAACGGGGCTCGCGCGCGCACAACGAGACTCGCGCGAAAGCGAGAAAGAGACACGTCGCAGTCGCGAACAGCAAGGCCTTCCGCTACTATACCGCGAGTATATATCCCTTTCTCGCGCGTCGAGCATTTTCATTCATGAAACTTACCCGCGAAACGAGAAAGAGGATGGAAAAAATTCGCGTCTCTAGTGACGCCAATGCGCCGCGAACAAACGCTTCTACGACTTTTCGCGTTCCTCCATTTGTCGCTACGTTTTTTTCCACCGTCGTTCTTTAAAATTATGCAAATCTTACGAAAGAAATTTGTTGTTTCGATGAAGAAGAAGAAGAAGAAGAAAAATAAGTACTGAACGACGAATTCGCGAACGATTTTATCGGCTCGGGAAATCGTGACTCTTCGTCCTCTCGATCGTGTCACGCGCTGATTATCAGATTAGTATCACGTATCTATATACGTATCTCTCCCTCTCTCTCTCTCTCTCTCTCTGTATATATATATATAAAAACGCGCAAAGTCATACAAGTCGTTTGTATCTAAATGACCCGGAATTTTATCTCGCGTAATCAGAAAACCGAATACAGAAAATTCGTCGTGTTTATTCCTTTGCGCATATCTGTATCTGGTTATAGATATAAAATAAGACAAGAGCGTCCGTCCTCGCGACACGGACGCGCTCTTTCACATTCGGGCTGCAATAATATTTACGAATGATCGTGACCGGCGATTGTTCATCACCGTCTCGTATCATCGTTCGCGATTGCGTATCAATAACAAACGAGGCATTTTTATCGATTCACTCGGTACACGCCGTCTCACTCTTCCGTGGTATGCAGACAAACGTCCTTGTGCAACCATCGCTGAGGTCTCGGCCGAATCGCATTTATTGCACTTTTTTTGTTTGTTTGTTTCTCGTTTTATCGCGCATCTCTCCGCATGTTTTTCCTCCTTTCGAGATATTCGCGTCCGTTCTGTACTTCGAGCTTCTCGGACACCTCCCGATTCCAAGGTCCAAAATCCTGTGGCGAGAGTCGTGTCATACGCTGGGAAGCTCGGTTGACGAGCGATAAAAGAGACGATAAAATTCTTCAAATAGCTGCCCTGGGAAAACGCTCGCTGGAAGGAATGCTCATTTATTCTTTTATTACTCAACGCCCGTATTAAGTTCAATTTGAATATAAAACGATCGAATGGTAAGCGATATAACGAACCTAAGTGCTGATATTTATCAGGCAAATCTGGTACTTTCCTTTTTTTACTATCGTGAAATAAACGAACGTATATACATATATATATATCTACCTACTTATTTATTTATTTATTATTTATTTATTATTTATTTATTTTCATTTATATTGTGTTATTCCAACAAAATCAATAAAAGTGACAACCGAGAGAATTTTTTTCGCATTATTTCTCCGTTGACCTACGACATCTATAATCCGACATATAGTTCGTGAGATACGCGATGAAAAAATGTTCATCGATTTGCACAATGTTATGGCATAGAAACACGAATAAGATGTTAATCCTGCGGATAATTATAATATCTCGTACATATCATTGCCACTGTGTCGAGGAGGTCAGAATACGCGAACACGGCGATATTTCACGATTCTTCGGTTAACGGAAAATTTTCGACGGAACGTTTTTGCGATTGAGGGAAACAGGATAAAAAATAACCGAGCGAAATATACATATACGTACGTTTATGCGCTGCTCGTCGACCCGCGCGAACTTGATTCCTGTTTCGCCCCGGCCTTTGCTATTTCGACCATCGTCCGTATTGTTTTATTTCAGTTTCTTTCTCACAAAGAAATAATAATCTTTGATCACGAGGTTGACCGAAAAACCCTACGACGAGAATAGAGCTCGGACTTTGCATCGCAACATTATCATTTCTGAATCGTTTAATGTGATTTTGTTTTTAAATACAGATAAGACAATTTGTATATTCAATGTAAGTATTGAAATCAGTTCGAAAAAAATTGTCGAACACAAAAATCTACATTCACATGGACGAACAACTTTGGTCCGTTCCTTAACTTTCTTTAATTTCTTTTATCTATTCTTTGTCGATTTTTCTAAGTACCGCTAATATTTTATCTCTCCCCGTCTATATTTGATGTATCTCCTTTTTTGTCCTTTCCACACGTTGGCCTTGAACCGGAGAACAACGAGATCACTGCTGTGTTGTCTTGGTCTCTGGAATTCTCGAGCATTCCCAGACTAGGGGATAGTACGGTGAGGGACTCGACGAGAGAGGGAGAAAGAGAGAGAAAGAAAGAGAGAGAGAGACAGAGAAAGAGTGAGTGAGATGGATAGGATAAAAAAGAGCCAACCTTCGGGACACCGCCCTCGCACACGCTCTTTCTTCTCTATACAATCTATTTTTCTTTATTTCCCCTCCATCTCCGTCGTCGCATTCGCACACCCCAACACGCATAATTCGGTCCACGCTGGTTTCATGAACATGCTGGACTAACTTTAGCTTTGTCAAATTTTTCTTTGTCCAATTTCTCGACGACTTAATTAACAAGTTTGATAATCAAACACTTTTTTTAATCGAAAGAAAAATCCAAACTGACATTTGCCAATCACTTTTATTAGTAGATTTTTAATTCGATTGAAATAAAAAAAACTATCGATTATCAAATGATTGAGTTATCGTTACCGAACGATATCGAACGATCGAATAAAGAAAAATGTTAAAAAGGTGAATTCGGTCGGCCATGTTCGTGGAGCTGTCCACGCTTGGCTAAAGACTTGCTCTCTTTTCTCTTTCTCCCTCCCTCCTCCCCCCCCCCCCACCCTCCATTCTTCCTATCTCCCTCGCTGGTTCGTTCAAGGTCTCGCCCCGAGGTCGCAGACCTATTGGACTGTTACCCTCACCCTGAGCCATTCCTCCATCCACTTCGCCCTACTCTCACCGTTTCTCCCTCCCTCCCTCTCTCTCTCTCGCTCTCTCTCTCGCTCCCGTCTCAGTTTATTAACGCGTATATGCGTGCCCTCGACTGGATCCGCCGAGTCTAACTCCTCTTCAACTCGCCCGTAGAGCTCGAAGACGACGGGGAATGGCGAAAGAGTCAAGAATAATGGTAATAGAAATGGTAATGACGATAAGACGTTAGGGGTGCCTCCTCACACTCACACAGAGACCGCAACCACTCGATCAGAACGTGTGGCGTGGCTTGATCTTCTCGATGAACGACGTAGAAAAATAAATGAATAAGAAAACAAAAAAATTAAGGGAAAAATCGAGGAAGAAGGAGATAGGTAAGAATAAAATAAAAATTCGCAAATGGTAAAAAATTTGAATGCTGTAAAATAAGAAAAGAACAGATCGACGGAAAATATTCCACCGCCCTTGCGTTGCTCGCTCGGGCGGGTGCACTTTTAACATATTCTTCGTTCTCTTCTCTCTTTATTATTTCTCGTCTCGCGTTTTTTTTCTTTTGCTTATTCCTCTTTCTCTATCATCTCCTCTTCGACCCCAGCAACGTGGCCTTCGCGCACTGGAATTATACACGCCTCCTCGTGCATCGTTCAGAGCTTTTTCCACGTCTCGTTCGGTCGGCCTTTGCCGGTTTTTTTATTTTATTTTATATATTTCTCTCTCCTTTCTTTTTTAGGTTTTTTTTTACAACCTTCTTGTTCTATCGACCGGGCAGTCTTCTCCGTCTGACTTCTCTCTTTCTCTTCGACAACACCTTCGAGTGGTATAAAGTGTTTGCCATAAGGACGAACGAACGCGCGCACCTTCGAGAAAATCGTTGTTTGCTTTTGCTCGAACGAGCGCGCTATTGAACGAGGAGAGGGCATTGCCAGGTACTGACCAGCGCACTCTGCTCAATATTATTATCGTTATTGTTATTATCAGTTTTTATTTGATTTGGCGAAACTCGATCCCGGACAAAGAGTACTCCAAAAGCCAAGGTTACTCGCTCACGGATAATTTTTATTTTTACATATTATATTTTTTTGCAACTTTTCCTCAAAAAGAAAGATCGGATTTCGGCGGAATTCGCGATTACAGAAAACGGAGAACAAGGAAGTATCCTCGTATTGGTCGAAAATCTTGCGCGATACCACGAAACGCGTGGCTTATACACAGTGTTTCCATTAATAACAAATAATACAATTTTCGAAATAATATTTTTCGAAACTTTAGTCTCCAATATGACGAGTTGCTCGTGTTAATTAAGTCGAGCGGATAGAAATTTTTCATTCGCCGAATAAGAAGATATAAACTTAATATGGTACCCGTCTGTTTGCGTTAAATCCCAGATGTCGATTCGCGAGATAATAAAGACGGAGAAAAAACAGATTGGGATATTGTATCGAGGGGGGTGACGACGTCATCTAGCACGGTGTAAGTAATGACGAGCAAAAAGTAATAGCAGCTAATATGTGGGAAACGCTCGATTGATTCTCAGGTACAAGTGCCATTCCGAGAGCGAGAGAGAGAGAGAGAGAGAGAGAGAGAGAGAGAGAGAGAGAGAGAGAGAGAGAGAGAAAAGGATAAAAGAGGCGACGACGAAAAAAGAAGATATACAAAAGGAACACATGTTGATATCTCGCATAGTCGGAGATATCTCGAGACGAAGAATTTTATCGTCGGTGAAACAATGTAACGGATAAAATTTCCAAAGGAGTCTCGAGATTCTCGCAAATGCAAAATATCTTGTCTAAGGTCGGCTACATTAGCATGAAAGAGGCAAACTCGGAACGGCGCGCTCTCGACTTCGTTGAGTTTACGACGGATTCCGAGATAAAATCTTATCCAGCATTATCATTTTCTCGAAAAAATGTTAGAATGTACGATAATTTCGTATCGTTATGCTGTAAAATAAACATAAAGAATCGCACGTGAAGTGATTATCAAAATGTCATTTTCATGATTATCAAAGGATTAAATTTGAGTTATTAAGTAGATGTGTAGAACAATGTCGATATTTACTCTCGAGTCCGCAAGCCCTACCGAAAGAATTATCGTTCGTGAGATACGGTGATTTTTTCGGTAAGATTCTCAAGCTTTGAGAATAACCCCGATAGCTTTGAGCTCGTGTACCCCCGGGAACCCCGATACCGAGTGCCTTACTCATTTTTCACTCGATGAAAACGAAGGCCGCGCATATATTCGAATATATATTTTCGAAGCCGCTGTCGAGAGATAACAGAAGGAGGGGAAGATCCGTAGAGTTCCGGGTTCTCGCGATGAGCGGGGCTTTGCCTGACGCACGAAGGCCAATCGCTCACCACTTTGTGGAAAAGGGCATAAGGGAGCAACGAAGAGCGTAAACGGCCGGCGTGAAAGGGGGATGAAAATCTCCGAACGACGGCACCCTCTTATACAACATTGCCCACAATGCTCCTCGCGGTCTTTTCCGGGTTAAAGGACGTCGCTACGTCCTTGAGAAAATCAAGAATAGAAGGGAGGGAAAAGTAAGAGAATGGAAAAGCTCTCGTCGGAAAACGACTCGGGGCCACGACGCGCGATTGGGATAGAAACGAAGCGGCGTTGTTTTTCTCTCTCGCTCGTCAAACCCCCGAAGGGTCGTCCTCTCGCGTCCTTGGCTCTATACACCCAACGAAACTCCACGTGGCAAGGTCACGACCCTTACAAGCGCTTCTGCGTTTCTCTCCTTTTCCCTTTCTCTCTCACCCTCGTCATACCCCTCGTGCGTTATAATTTTGCGGTGCGTAGAATCGCGCGTCGAGGGTCGCGAGGGAATTGAACCAGCGATGGCAGAATGGTGAGGGGTAACGGGGAGAAAAAGTGAGGCGAGCGACCTCGAACGAGAGAAGAGTCCCAACGAGGTCACCAACTAAGCTTTATGAACGTGGTCGACCAATTTTTGCTTTTTCAGAGGGTTGCTTCATTCGATCGTTCGACAGCTTTTAATTATTTAACGATATCATTTTATAATTTATGTTTTTTTTCTTATCGTGGCTAAAGTCGTGTTATTAAATATTTTTCATTTCATAAAAATATGAAAACAAGACATTTTCGAAGTTTGCAGGAACTTTCCGTCCGGACGGGACTTTGAACGATCGAAAATATAAACAAAATTACAGATCTTTGGGATTGTCGTCAGACTTTTCCCGATTCGCGTTAACCCCCGAGTTTTCTTCGCCTCGGATACCTCTTGAAATCTCCTTCGAACTTATGTTCTCCTGATCGTACAGAATTTTTTTTTTCAACTTTTAGCGACATCAAAAACCGATCTTTATATCAAGAGGACGCTAACGCAAATATACCCTCGAAAATGTGATCAAGATAATTGAATTCCGCGAAAAAATTTCAATTTTTTAAGCTTTAATAATAAAAATCGCAACAGAATTGAAAAAACTTTTGAAACCGCCAATACGGACGTTCTAGTTGATAAAGCAATGTGAATCAACGGCATTTCGTGCACAAATCGAAAAATGGAATTTTTTCGATGAGTCACGATGCGCGACCTCTCGATATCGTACGGACGCGTCTCGTCGAAGCACCGTTTCGTTCCAAGCACAGCACGCTTCCGATGAGTCTGCTCGCTAGCAAATACATACAAATATATAGTTATATACGAACATTGTATCTGATATTGGGCGTATAAATATACTTATATTTGTTTTTTTATCAGATACAATGCATACAAACACGCCCGGCACTTCAGGTGGTGAGATCATGCATTTTTATCGGTTTCGAATACTGCCAAAACGCATACGTTATATACGTACGAGGAATGGAGAATTAACCCAGGTCGTGGATTCGTGGAAAGTACGATGTAGGCAGAGGAGGGGGAGGCCCGAGGGAATCTTCAGTCGCAAGATAATACGTGGCGGTCGTTCAGCGGTCGTCTGGTCACGAAAGAGCCGGGCCAGTGCATCGTATGCTGGACCGAACACGACGATGACGATGACGACGGCGACGACGACGTCGACGACAGACGAGACAGAGAGAGAGAGGGAGAGAGAGGGAGAGAGAAAGAAAGAAAGATCGAGAAAGAGAGAGAGAGAGAGGGAGAGAGACAGCGATAAGCTTGCGCGTGATTCTTCAGACCAGACGCGCCTGTTTACACCGTGTTGGGACCGCACGATACAACAACGTCACTGTTTCAAGGCCACGGTGACCTTCGCACCGACGATAGACTCTTTTGCCAGGCTCACAAATATATTCCTATATGCATATGCACACTGTGTCGGAGCTTATGGTCCCAAAGTGTATATATTCAGACGCAATATGCCTACAAATATTCGAATTGCGATGCCGAGACTCTCGAAGCTGGTATCGGGCTCCCGAAGCAATCTCGGGCTTATACGTATATATATAAATATATTGTAGAGGAGCATATCTCTACGTGTATACGTGTGCCCGATGTGGTTTACGACCGTCGGTTGACAACGAACGGTCAACGGACAAAGCTGAAACTAAGAGAGTGATTTAGTTCCATGGTAATTCGATTTTGACGGTTCATTCGATCGTTTATCGACATTTTTTTACGTTCACGTTTTTTTCTCGTCGTTGCATCGACGCGTTATTATATTGACACCGACAACAAGATTATAGTATTCCATATCGATGTACAAAATTATACAATCGATGTTTGTTTAATCGTATTTGTTCCCCTTCGAAATTTCAAGGCCAAGAGCGAGAATTGAGAAAAGCTTCAAGGTCGATACTCGGTTTATTACGACAGTCTCCCAAATCTGCTTAAAAATGAAAAAAAGGATAAAGAACGAACCGTTAAAAGCGTGGAAAATATTGTTCTTTAGGACAAGTTTTTTGAAGAAGGTACACGAAGCTCGAACGAGGGTTCGAAGGATTATGCTGAGTGAATGTCGTATTCGTAACAGATATTCCTCTCGGGCACTGACAAATATCTTTATTTTTCTTCTCGCCTGTTCGCGATCGTTCGGAAACTATTAATAAGATAATAAGGCCGTTAAAGTCAGTAGACGTCTCCTCCGACGATATTTAACAGTGTTTATTTCAATTTTCTCACATTTTCACGCGTTTTTTTTTTCACGAGGTATTTGCGTGATTTTCTCGTGTTCTTGTATAAATCGTTATTAGTATCGTCAGCCGAACGATTCTACTCTACTATACACGACGTAAACAGTTTTTGTAGATATATATGTGAGGGGGGGAGGGGGAGGGGGGAGGAAATACTATGTAAATATGTTAAAATAGGCGGCCTTAAACTTCGCCTCTTCGTCGTTTGTTACACGCCTACGTTCGGATGCGAGCGTGGTGCGTTCGTTTTTTTAGCCCATGAGTCGGCCATTACGCATATAGACGTAGTGTTAGAGGTTAGACCAGTGATTTCTTGTTTTCGAAAGAAACTCCCGAAAACATCGGATGATTCTCCAACTAGATGAGATTCGAATATCTTTTTTTTTTAACACCCAAGGACAAATCTTCCGGAACATTTGTTTTCCGAAAATAGGTACGACGAAATTTGCATTAGAGAGGAATGTTTTTACAAACAGATTCGTTGACGAGCTGGATAATTTATGTTTAATGGGTCGAGAACAAAGTGCACATAAAATTTCTATGATCAATCACAACGATGTTACAGAACGATGACGTTTTATATCTCGATAGTACGATTTTTTTTACCGGAGGTATGATTGACTCGAATAATTAATTAGCGAATTACATAAGTGTACAAATATTTGTTTTGAACAAATAGGAGTGAACCTAGACTGTTGAAGGTTAAATCGCGGATAAATTTATCGCTCGGGCGAATAGCTGCGACCTTTTGTAAGACGTCGACGAGCTCGGAGGACGCGCAATAATTAGATACAATTATTCACCTTTACGTGACATTAATATCATTCAACGCTTCATACGTATATTATACGTATACGTATCATAGACCGCTTTAATTTTTTAGGCGAGCAGGCATAATAATGTATCGCGTTCCGTGCTCCGGGCTCACCTCGAGCTTTTCAAATTCTCTCTCCTCTCTCTTTCTCTCTTGGTCAACTGGACGAACGGAAACGTCGAGGTCAAATCCCGCTCGACTCGTTACACCTCTTGATTTTACACGTATATATATATATATATATATATTTCCATAGATATCCTCTCGTTCGTTTAGAACACCTCTACCGTATAAAATGTTGAGGTGAGCTGGAATGGAATATCGCGTTCAGGGTTGCATACGATCGTCTCTCGATCTTCGACGCCGCGAGAATTTTGCAAGGTGACGATCGGGGATAGAGGGACCGGGGGTTTGTTCAACTGAGGTCAGCAAGAGAACGAGGAAAAGAAAGGCGAATTTACCGAGCGTAGAAACTCGCATCACCGATACCCTTCATGAACGAGATAACTCACATGGTAACATCTTTCCGAGATATACAAGAATGTACAAGACAAATTTCATCGTTTGTGAAATTTGATCGATGAATTATTAATATCTTGCCCTGGGATGAAGAAGATCAATACGTTGATGAGAAACAGGCGAATTCCATTTTTCATGACAGCGTGTATTATCAAATCGAGCGTAGCCTCGAAACGTTCCGCACGAGGTATTTCCAGAAGAAGGCTCGTGCATCGACGATTGGCGTTGAACGAATTTAAATGATCCGTGGACGAATCAATCGGACTCTCCGATTTATAGATCGGATGGTTTCACTCTCTCTCTCTTTCTCTCTCTCACACACACTATTTCGTTTCCCTCTCGGTAACCGCAGACCTGATCGGTATATCATGCGCTCAAGCGGAAAGAGAATGAGGTCTAACCTTACGCACAAAAAGCCCATTATTACATCTTCGATCAGCGACGAACGCGGGATATTCTTGGATTTTTTAAATTTACCACTCTTATCCCCGATCGCGAATGAAAAACGAGCTTAAAACTAGAAAATGGCGAAAGCGATTAACGAAAATCGTTAACAAAAAAACTTCGATATGTATATTTTGATTTCGGCACGTAAATGACGATTTATAGACACCTTTTGTGCGTCCATCGCAGAAGGTCATCCCATAAATCGATACTTCTTATCGCGTTAACATTATCGGTCTATCGATTTCCCATACACGTACGCGTACCTTCGATAAACATCCGATCGGCAACCTCGTCCACGTGTTTTCCCCTTCTATACTCGCATCGTCACCAGTTGTTTTTCGTCAACCACGTAGGTATTATTATTATGCGAAAGCGATCTTTTATCAGCAGAACTTACGCGTGTATCTGTCGACCGGCTCGCGTGTTTATTTTATAACGCGATTCTTCGCGGAAACGGGACGATGTGTGAAATATTATTGCCATTGAATACACAATACGACATTGGTTCTCGAAAATACGAATGGAAATGATACAACGCTGATTAGCGAGATCGAAAAGCCGCGTAGATGGAGATAAAAATAAGGACTTATTTTTATAAAAATAAGTTCGAATGAATTATTTTTTGTTCGTTACATTTATGATTTTTTTTTTTTTTTTTTTTTTTTTTTTTTAATATATTTGGTACGTTTTTTGATACGCAATTTTAATTAAATGTGATCGTTTGGTTATTTGCGATGGAATATTATCACGCAGCTGAATTTAAATCGGCGATTTGTCACGACTATTTACGATTCCGGTGTTAAACGTGGGCGAAACGTACTACAAGATGAATGATAACAACGAATTATACAAAAAACAACTTAGAGTGGTTCGCGGTGGTCGTCGAATGTTGAAATTTTGCTGCAATCACAAGGCGAATGGAAAGTTTGTTCGTTTTGTTTCTTCTTCCTCTTTGACTTCAAGGGTCTTCCATAGACTCGATCCTTGGACCCATGGGTTACGACAAGATATCACTCAAAGTCGGTACAAAGATTGTCGCTGCGTGTGTGTCTCGCAGGCACGTATCGTTCTTTTCTGTTTGACGTGCTAACACGATAGGTCATGGTCTTCCGTAACTTTGTACTTCCGACTATGAAATATCACTTTTTTTATCTACGAACCTCGTCTTTTTCCAAAGAGAAATCGACTTTCACCCCATCGAACTATCTAATTGTTCCACGGTCCGACGTACTTTACGGATTTAAAAACAAAACGCACAAATCGTTTCTTTGTTTTCTTAACAGAGTGAAATCATTATTTTCTTCAAATATAATTTATTTCGTTATTAAAACGACGACTTTTATTTCACAAAAATTACGATAAGTATAATAGTGCGAAACTAAGCGGAAGGGAAATCGATAGATAATTTTTATCCGTCACCATAAGCGCATTCGACGTTCGATCGGCACGATGAGAAAGCACGTAGGTATATGGGAGTCGAGTCTTATCGTCGGGCTTATCACCTATCGATCCACGAATATTTCTTTTGCCCAGGCGAATACAAGGAAAATATAACGCCGGGCTCCAGATCCCAGCGAAGTAATCAAATATGGAAGTGCCAACACGCTGACCTTGAACGCAAAAGTGTCCGCGTCATGATACATCGTTAACGGCACGTGCGATCTCGTATATTCGATGATACTTGTGTGTATATATATATATATATATATATATATATATATGTTTATCACGATTTATAGTTTATTTTACTTCCCTATCGCGGATAACACCTCCGAGAATTCGTTCGAAGACGCACGCGAAGAAGGGTCACATGGTCGTGCGTGATTGAGAAATATGAGAAAATAAGTTCGTCATATCACGTTCCGCAAAATGCCTAACGGGAAACGCGCCCGCCCTCGGCCAACTGATTACAAGAATATACATAGACATATAGATAAACTGTTCTATATCATTATTATCCACTGTTGATTCGTGGAAAAGGGGAAAGAAAAACAGGATCTTTCGTGGAGATCAGACCAATCGCCACGTGGGAGTCGATCGTCGAGCGGAATCGTCGAAGACGAGACCAGAAGTCCTAGCTAGTGTCGGATCTCCCTGTTTCCGGCTTCTCTCGAACCCTTTATTTCATTTCCCGAAACTACGAACGCAACTTTCCTCGTTATTTCGTCAAGAATACAATTCCAAAGAATATTTTTCCCTACCGTTGCTACCCGAAATACGCTGACACTATAGAGATTATCGATAAAATCCAATCAACTATCGACCCGTCGTCCGTACGTTATCGTTCCCAACAAAACTTTTCGCGATTAAAATCTCACACTGTGCCGAATTACGGACTGCGCGAAATCGGGAGCGAACATTCTCCAATCGTCCGTCAGTCGCGTCGCGATGATAATAATAAAATAATAATAACGATAAGGAAAGGAAGGCAAGAAAAAAACGTAGAATCGAGAGCTATGAACGAAACGACATTGCGATAAGAGCTGATAAAGAATTGCCTCACATCGGGTACTGATTAGCCCCGCAATTACTTGTCAAAGCGAGGCTTTCGAAGAAATTAAGAGTTCAACGACCTTAACGTAATAATTATGAAATACCAACGGCCTGATTTTTCGTCGTTTCGTCGCGTGCTTCGAAACGTCACACATCACGTCGATACCGACGAGACGAATCTTTCTAAACGATCGAGCTGATTAGAGCGTTAGTCTTAATTAAACATGTACAAAGCGAGTCGACTCGAATATATACGAGAAAAAAAGATCATTCTCGAAGCCTATGAGTCGAATCACCGTTACGGCTTTTAGATGAAGCGCTACGAGTCTCGCGCTGCGGCGCTGCTCTAATCGTAAACGAGACTTCACGGGCGTTCGAATGCGCTCCAGCGTCGACTAGATGAGAGGCGTCATCATCGCTCCGACGATTACTCACGATACCGTTAGGTTCGGATCCCTTATATACCTTTATTTCTCTTTTATTCTCTCTCTCTCTCTCTCTCTCTCTCTCTCTCTCTCTCTCTCTCTCTCTCTCTCTCTCTCTCTCTTCTTTCTCTCTTTCTCTCTTTCTCTGTTGGTTTTTTTTTCATCGTATACCGTGCCTCCTGCGGAAGACCCAGATCGACTACGTAACCGGAGGGTCTCCGTCGACTCACGACGGGCCTTGTCGAGTTCGAAAGAAGAGAAACAACGCCTGCACTGACCCACTTTATCTTAAATACGTTATATATCGTAAATACAGGCTTACTCCCTTTTGCGCGTACTCTCGTATCGAGAATTTTGTATCGCGTGTATACATATAAGAAGATCTTTCGAAGCGATCGGAACCCACGCGTTTCACGTTTCACCCTGATCACGTTCGTATACGCATATGCATAAGGTAGCCCGGCTCATTTCCGTTTCCTGGCCCGCTTGACCAGAATCGATAGCGTCGTTCGCCGAAATTTTGCAAAATCCCAATGATTTACGAGAGGAAAAAGGAGCCAGGAGTTACGGTTCGTTGGACAGCGTGGGATTTTTCCCGGTTTCTTTCGATATTTATACAATCAGCTTTCGCGACCGGCTCTCTCGTTCGACGAGAGACAAGGGTGCGAGTTTCGACCATAAGGTAGTTTTCTTTCAAACGTATTGAAAGAGATAATGATGGACGAAGGGAGAGAGAGGAAGCTGCGTTCATCCGTATCTCTCGTCATCTTAACAATGTTGATTCGTATTGGAAATATTGTACTTATAAGCGTTCATACGCGGGAGTAGAAGACGAGTTTCTCGTTTATTGTGAGCAAGTTGGGAAGAAGGAAGTGCCCGAAGGCGGAGGACATAACTGTACCATCCATCCTTGTACCGTCCTCTGCCCTCTCCCCCCTTCTGCCCCCACCCCCACCACCACTGTTCTTTTTCTGTTATATCATTATGCGTATATCTATATACGGTAAATACACACCTTTCCGAGAGTTCGTGAACCCCGGTCGTGCATCTCGGTTCTTCCTCTCTCTTTCTCTCTTTCTCTCTCTCTCTCTCCCCCTCTCTCTCTGTCTTGAGAAACATAAATTCGAAGGTCGTTGCTCCACATACGTGAAAGTATGTGCCTGGTGGATTTACAACACAGCGACAGCGTCATGGACGTTTCTGTCAAAGACTTTTTTTTACGGAACTCGACTAATGGAAACTACATTTTTGAACACGACATTATCAACGATTTTTCAGCGCCTCTGGGGGCTTGCAAAATCCCGATTGACCTTTTTCTCATTCTCGTAAATTTGTCCTCGTGCCTTTCACTATTTCTTTTTTTTTGTTTTTGTTTTTTTGTTTAATTCGTTAACTTTGTATTCAAGGAGAAAAACGAGGATTAAGAAAAATATATTTCCGGATGTTGCGAGCGTAAATCAAAGTGAGAAATTGAAATAACTAGGATCGAATAATATGTTTCTTTTTTTTTAATTTGGGACTATATAAATAATGAAGATGAATTAAAATGTCAAAAAATAGAATATATTTATGATAGACCCATAATTCTTTCGTATTTATCAGCGACGTTTTTTCCGAGCGAGAGTCATCCACTTGGGGGTCCTGAAAGCAAGGCTGAAAGAATGCGAGAGAGAGAGAGAGAGAGAAAAGTGAGATAATTTTTTTTATTAAGACACGTATAGATATAGACGCGTGTAATTTGATAAAGCGGCTGGTTAACTAAAATGATAAGAGAGCGAGCAGGGTAGGGTGCTCGGAGCAGAGGCGCTCTCTTACAAGCGACGACCCTGAAGGTTCAAGAGCATACAAACGGGTGAATGGCCGAGAGTGTACTCGCGAGAGAGAACTTAAGTGAATTCACCAGCGTACGGTACGTACACGTACGCATCGAGCTCGTTTGTGTTGCGTGCCCTCGATTATTATTCAGCTTGATAGCTCCGAATGATACTCGGGGGGGGGGGGGGGGGGGGGGCAATAATCGAGCGTATATATATCGAGAGGATATAGCAACGCGATCTTACGGTCAACGAAATCCCCTTTCTTTGTTTAAATTAAATGATCCAATTTTAATTAAATAATGTTTTCTTTTAATTTCGAAACGTTTCTTCTCTCGTTACAAAATTTGCTCGTTTTTATTTACCGATAGCCAAGGCAACTCGGAGCGCACGTGGCGAGAGTTACGCGTCAAGAAATACAAGACTGTGCGAGAACAAAAGGACGACTCGTATGTTTGCCCGTTTCCGTGATTACGCACGTGTGTGCGGTCGCACACGCACAGGCTCTTCGCTATTGAGCCGAATCGTTCCTCACAAAAGCTGTTTCCCCAGATTGGACGCTCGTTTCGCTGACGTACGCGTCCATTTCCCCACGATATTGTGCTTTGCTTGCGAGTCGCAGAAGCGGTTCAAGGCTTCTTTGACACACCCGAACACACAAACGCGCACATGCGCGCGCACGTAAGCGCGTACTTCCGCTTTGTGAGTATAGCTTTCGTTATACGTATAGAGAGATCGCTCGGCTGCGTCGTACATCGTGAAACGGAGGTCCTATCGATAAATACCAGTGTCAACACCGCAAGGTCTTGGCTAAAGCCAAAATCGCTTTTCTCTCTCCCGCACCGACCTTGTCGCACTCCCTAACCCCATTTATAGGCCCGATTTCGATCATTTCATCCGATCAGAATTTTCATTATTACTTCGATCGAAGGAATTTTTAATCCGTGCTCATTGGATTTTTGGAAGAAAAGGGACGAGGGACAAGAAAAAAAGAGAATGAAGGCTCTTCGATGGAAATGAACACGTGGCATAATTCTGTAGATTTTATTTATATACAGTACGCGTGATGCAAGGTAGATTCGTTAACGGGACAAGGCTTGTTCGAATAACGAACCGGGAATGATGTCAGCGTCGGTTGTTCATCCTTCGACGCATCGACCTCGTTAATCTCCTCATTTTCCTAGGTGGTATATCCTCCCGAAAAAAAATCAAACAAAAAAACAAGTGGGATAGGAAATAAAGCCGTTACGTTATTTCGTAACGTCAACGAGTTAAAAATAAATTCTGGAGCCGACGAAACGACTCTCCAGACTCGTTCGGAACATTTATCTATATAAATATATAGGTATTATTTAGTATCGAGCATTATTTCATCGAATCCTTTCTCCTTATCACCTTATCTCGAGACTGAAAGATTATCCGAGTTATTAATAATGGTCCGTTGTATAGCCCATCGACTATCAATTATCTTACGAAACTACGGGTCTATCCAGCTGAAAGAAAGTATACTCGACGTAAAAATAAAAACGATTTGTGATTAAAAAGAAAACAAAAAATGCTCGATTAAACGCGGTGCGAAATTGAGAAAAAATTGGCTCGTTCGTTGAAAAATAACGGTATGCCGATAATCGATGCTTTTGTCGAAAATAAAGAAAACAATCTTCGCGAATAGGTAAAAGTTTGTTCGTGTTATTTGATATAATAAGAAAAGATGATTTATTTTCCTCGAACCGGCTACGATGACTAGATAGATTGTCGTACGCTGCGCGACAATCTCTCTGTCGTATACAGATATACCTAAACGTTCTCGGTCAGTGACCGGATTTCGATGAAATCGAACGTCTTTTTCCCCGCGAGAGTTCGATGAGCTCGTAATCCGAAGGATAGCTTCTCAGAAACGTGTCATACCGATCGACTAGCCACTGATTCGATCGTAAAAAAGCCATGACACAGTTTCCTCGGTGTTATCGATCGACCGGAACTTACCTATCGAGAGGCCGCTCCGTGACAACATCGTTCGAACGTAAAGCACTCGACCGCTCGATAGAGTCGTTGTCCCCTTTGCAATTCTGCCTCGTTTCCCTCGTCTATAAGCTGGAGAAGTTTGCAATGTTACATTAAAGCACCGGGCTTTGATGGTCAACGCGAGTGTGTTGGTCGCGATGCGCGGTCTACGAGAACGAGAGACGTTGCTCTGGTCCCCACGGTCTCCTCCTCCTTCTCTCTCTCTCTCTCTCTTTTTCTCTCTCTCTATCTCTCTATCTCTCTCTCACTCTTTCTCTCCTTCTGTGTGTTCCGTATGCGCTAACGGTTCATCCTCTTCGTCGTTATTTTTCCCCCTCCTACGTGGTACCCCGCAGTCCCGTGGCAGCGAACAGAGAGTTCATTGCACGTGATGGCTCCGAACGAGAGAAGGCAAAACAACCAAGAAAACGTAGCGAACACACCGCGAACGACGTTTCGGTACAGTTCTAATCTCTCTCGTGACCTCGTAAGGGTTCGAGAACCCCGAAGAATCGCAACGCTCGTCAAAATTCTTCCGACGTTGTTTTTTCTTTTCTTTCTTTCTTTTTTCTTCTTTCTCTTTCCATTATATGACGCAACGGATCGTACGTCGAACGTCGATAAACGGAACCATCGTTAATTTCTTCATTGTCAGACCTCGATCGAACGTTTTTTTATTCGCACATCGAACTGAAAAATATTCGTACGATATACGTTCAATTTTTTGTTCCTACGTTTCGAACGCTGTCGAAACCTGTGATTAACAAACTGTTAACTGGCGACGCGAAGTCAAAATGTTTCTTCTCTCGTAGACGAAGCTGAAGAAAAAAAAAACGAGAGCAAAAAATAGCGACGCCTCGTGTCGATCGAACGCGATAATTTTTTTTTTGTCCTGGTTGATACAAATGTTTCTTTTTTTTGCGTTGGTTATTCCGCATTTTTGAATGACTCACAGGCATGTCCGTGCAATTAGCGTTCGGCAGATACCGCAGAGAGCGTCGACCGAAAAAAGGGTTGCGTTTTTCGGCCAACGAGGGAACCGAGGGGAATCGTGGTACTCGCCTCGCACACATGTCTCGTCGTTCCACTTCGAAGACGCGCGACGACGATATGCGCTTTACGATGTGTTTGTGCGCGTGTGTGTGTGTGCGTGCGCGTATACGTGCGCGTATACGAACGGACGGCGCCTGCTTCGTGGCGGTCATTGACCGCTGTCTCGCACGCTGGCTGGGTACTCCTGTTATATTATATCTCTATATATGATATATAGTACTACGACCTCGGCGTAACCGGTATATTTTACTTCATCGACGATCAACGACCGAGTTCTTTACAGGGCAACGCCACCCTCTTTCTCTCCCCGTTCATTATATATTTTTTTCCTCTCTTTCTTTCGCCTCGACTCGCCAAACCGCCCGGAACGCTCTCGATGAATTTCGTTTCGTCGAACTTTCGATGACTCGCTTAAATTTACTCGGCCGATTTCGTTCTGTTCCATCGTCGCGATCCGAGCGCCAAAAAATATTCGAAATGTAGAACAATTTTCGAGCACGAGAAATTGGAACGAGATGCCATAACGATTTGTTCCAAAATATTATCCATGACCGATTCTCGTAGACGCGCGTTTTATACGAGAATTACATATTTCGTTACGTTTCGAGGAATATATTTTTTTACAAAATAAATCACGCATTACGTCGCTGGACGACTCGACGTTTAATATTGCAAACGGTTGACGAAAATAAAAATTTAATTCGTGTCGACGGAAAATCGATCGATCGAATCGGTAAGAAAAATGTGAGATGAAAATTCTTTTATTACAGATTATCGATATCTATATACGTATATATGTACGTTGCATTTCTTGTAGCACCGTAACCGCAAAACAGAGCCGGCTGGTGAATCGCTCTCGGAGTTCCCCTGCTCGGGAATCTCCGCGTCGTCGGTCGTTGCCCCGAAGAAAGAGAGGTAGAGAAGTAAAGAGAGAAAGAGAGAGAAAGAGAGAGAGAGAGAGTACTACTCTCGCCTCCTCTCTTGTGCGAGCTTTTTCCCCTCGCTCTCTCCCTCTCGTTTGCTTTTAGTTCGCCACAACGGCGCGCTAGTGGTAGTGGTTGCCGTCAGTAATGCACAGCCATCGCGGTAACGCTTAGTGGTAGTAGTAACATTCAGTAATGTACGGCCATCGCAACTACTGCCTCGCATGAGTAGCGACTCGTCGCATTTTACTCTCGCTCGTTCTCTCTTTTTCCCTCCTCGACAAGAACAACTGTACACTCTTCTGCCGTCCGTGAGTTCATCGCTCTCCCTCATTCTCTCTCTCTCTCTCTCTCTCTCTTTGTCTCCTGCACGCGGTCGTCCGGGCGAGGTAGCTTCCCGCTCGGCTAAAAGGGTCGAACCTCGTTTCATCCCCCGAACGTGTCGCGGAGGTTCGCGACCTCCTTTGTTTCCGATATCTCCTCCCTCTCTCCCGATCCCGACTTATTCGATTCTGGACAGACACGGGACCGACGACATTTCCACTAGCTCTCTTTATCGGAACGAACGGAAAAATCGTACAAAACCAGGAGGAAAGAGCACGAAAAACAAAACAAAAATAGGAACCAACTCGATACAAATCTCCAGAAGAAAGGTCGTTGAACTCGAAGTACGTGTAATGTTTTTTTTTAGGTCATGTTTGAATTTTAACGAAATTTTCGTATTCACGGGAAGATTGCTTTCTAGATTACTTCTTGCGCTATAAAACATTTAAGTTTTCCGTCTCCCTCCTCCTCCTCCACCCCGCCTCTTCCTCTGCCCATGTCCCCACCCCAGTCGAGGTTAACGTGGCGCATGCACATGTCCGTTACTCGAGGTCGGCTACCCGCCAGCTGCGAGTTTTACCGCGGCGAGGTCAAAGGTATGGAGATGAGAAACGCTTGCGCGAAATACCGGCAGTCCTAACACATCGATGGCAGTAGCTGCTACTTGTACTACACGTACCGGCTCTATGTATTCTAGGCGAAATAAACTCACACTCGTAGAACTCGCGGCTTTATACCCGAGGAACGGACGAACGAAGCTCTCTCACGAGAGCGCGGAGCAAATGTGACCTAATACGGGGCCAGTCACCTCGTTCCGCACGGCAACGTGCGTCTATATATATATAGACGTTTTCGTATATATATATATATATATATATACGTAAACGACAAGGCTATATAGTCACACGGACAACGACGAGCGGTTCACCACCATCGTCATCACCGCAATCCCTAAGTTCTATTTGTATCTCGTTACTTCCGAACGGTTCACGTGTTCGCTTATATACTCTGGCTTATATATCATAATTTATACACGGAGGAGAAGCGAGACACGCAGATATTAGCAGCGACACGAATGTCGGCCCTAAATTATCGCTCGGCCGGCAAAGCGCGTTCTATCGATCGATCAATTCTATCGTTCTTATCAATAAAAATTCAAAGAAATAATTTCGCTTTCATATCATAATGTGACGATATACACGGAAGTAGGTTTCGTGTGTTTTTCTTTATTTATTTTTAGCTAGAATCTCTTCCGCTTTTCGCAGCAACGTGTTTCGCATCGACGCACGTCGATCCCGAAATCGAAAACGCTCTATTCGCGGATCCACGTGCGAACCGGTTCGTCAGGATTCAGGGGCAGAATCGCGTCGGGAGTTTACAACCTGTATTATCTTGTAGCGGCCTTGTGGATAAGAACGGGGGAAAGTTGTCGAGCGTTAAATATCGTAAATCATCGTAGCTGTTAATATCGATCGCGAAGGTAGCGAGATTCATGATCGTTATCTAAAAACGATTGCCACGCGAGGCGAGGCGTGAATGAAAATCCATTAAATCCGTTGGGTGCGATAACGACGTAGGATGTGGAAAAAAAAAGGGAAGGATTTCAAGTACGGTCGTACCGACCGAGGGGTCATCTCACGGAAATAATATCGCTTCGGCTCGCGCGAGAACGTCGATTATGTGCGTGCGTCGCTTCGATGTATCACGTGGGGGCAATGACGAAACTCGGTGGATACGAGAGAATGAAGAACGATCCCCACCCCTCGGCCCTAATGCCGAATCGATATGGAAGAACCTTCTGGGGTTCGCCACGCACGCGAAAGCCACGTGGAACACACGCGATGATGTATTCTCAAGGCGAAAGACCTTGATAGATCAGCGAGGCGAGCGAAGAAAAAAAGATCCACGCGGTGGAGGAAGAGAGAAAGAGAGAGAGAGAGAAGCGAGGCAAGAAGGGAGTCGGTGATGAACGATCCGATCGTCTCATCCGTCGCTTTATTTGCAACCGAAAATCTGCCTTCCTCAAGCACTCGTGACTCATCCGGTCGAACGACCTTCAATCTCGTTTACGACGCCGCACACCTTCGTAATACGATAAAAACGTACTTAAAACATTAATTTTTTTTTCTTTTAATTAATTCTTTTTCTGTAGTGAAATTTTCTTACTAACGTAATGAAAAATTGCGTACGGTCGGAAAAAATGTTTAAGCAGCAAACGGATCAATTTCTTTATTCGTAAAATAATTATCGGTTCGGGAAGGGGTTCGAATAAGCAAGAGTTCTTAATTGAATATCTTCGATTTAATTACGGGAGAAAAATAACAAAATTAATTTTTATCCGACTCCGAATTTTTATCCGACTCCGTCGCGTCCCTCTACGAACGAAGAAACGTCTCAACGAACTCGCTCGGTCAACGATGTAACTCGAGTCATCGAAAGTAATTAACAAGAATGCAGATCCCGTAGCGGGATCCAGGAAGCGATTTTAAACGGAACGCAGTTGCTAGACCGCGAGAGCTCGACACACATCTATATATAGTTATACATCATCCGAGAGATACATCTCGTAGAGTGTCTAAGAATAATTAGAGACATTAGGAGAGAGAGCGAGAGAGAGAGAGAGAGAGAGAGAGAGAGAGAGCACCGGTCCTTACGGTACTCGCACTCAGGGAGGCTCGCCGCACTCTGCGTGCAACAGCAGCCGCAAAAGATCTCGGGTCTGCGTGCAACTAGCGTACGAGAGTACATCGAGTGCTAGAGGGAGAAATTACAGAGAGAAAGAGAGAGAGAGAGAGAGAAAGAGAGAGAAAGAGCGAAAGAGGCAAAGTACGGCGAGAAGAGCGTGCAGCGATAAAGATGAGAAACCGAGGGAAGAAGAGAGCACTCCGAGGAGAACTTCGAGAGGAGATGCGTGGTGCGAAAGAGAGCTCGAGAGAGCTCCGCTCGAGCATTCAACGGGCGCCGTGGCAACGACCCCTGGCACTCTCTCGGCGCGCGACGCCCCCGCGCGAATCGCAACCCGATCCGAGAACGACGCACTTGCGCTGAATAGTGAACAGGCCGTTGACACCCGACGACCCCGCGGTGTACTCGCTCTATACTATGGATATATATATATATATCGTATACATCGCCTTCGTAAATATATTACATTAATTCTATAAATAAATATATATGTATAGATTTTACCCTGGAAAATAATTGGATCAACGTGAGATTTGGCTCGAGCTATATTTAATTATCGCGCTTGTGGCTCGATTCGATCCAGTATACATTTTTCATTATTCATCAAACTTTATCCGTCTCGAAAATTCGATGATACGATATTTCGTCAAATCGAATAAGTTCCATCGCGTATATAATAATAATAATAATATTATAAATAATAAACGATTACTTTGAAAACGTCGAGATGAGTCCAGGAGATTCGCTTCCCGTACTTCTGACGAAATGATGGAGTTATATACATTATAAAGCCCGCTAAAAGCAAGGCCATCGATCCTAGGACGGACGACGAGCCGTGGAATTAAGACTCGGACTAGAAATTTAAGTGACATCACAGACACTTCCCGCACTCGTACATCGTCCATGAATATCTATATATATATATATATACAGATGTGTATATATAGATATGAGAGAGACCCATTACATAAAGCGATTTTAAACTTTACGATCCTGAATCGTGTCGTGCGAACAAGCGTGTAACGCCGTCCTTGAGTGAAGAAGGTTTTAACGAGCTACGTAATCGCGTTTCATCTTTTTCGCTCTCGGCGAATATGCCACCTTGAGGGGGTATGAGGTATATGACCAGCGTACTCGGACCTCAATTTTGGCGAGCTCGTATACTTCTGACGTATATAAGGATTTCTCTCTCTCTCTATGCATATATATATATATATATATGACAATTTGACTATATATATACGTGGAAACGTGATATAAAGGCCATATATATGTGTAACTCCTGTCTCGTGAAATTTAAGACTCCAGTTTGCACGACGAATACTCGACGATAAGTATATCATGAGGCTGTCGTTGATCAGAAAATTTGCAAACAACGGATGTATAGCGGAACTCGATATTAGCGACCTGTGCTTCCTCCGTCAACATCGTTGTGCACGCATGCGCACAAAATGAAAAAAATCCTCTCCCTCCCCGAAACATTTTGCTCGTGAACACAATGGTGTTATCCTACTCCTTTCTTTTCCGCCGAGTGTCTGATTTCTAGTTATTTAGAGCAGTCGTGTCACACCGTTCGACACTCGAACGATACTCGAGTGAGTGATACTCGAAAGATATACGAGTGTCGACGACGAGCGCGAATCGTTCGATAACGGGGAACGATGCGCAACAGAGACCGATTGAATTAAAGAGAAAATTGAAACATTTATTTCGGACGAAGTTTCTTCGATTCAATTTAATTTAAGAATTAATCGCCTTAATTCGATTCGATTTATATAAAGTTTCAATTTTCAACCAACGTTTTTTTTCCCCTCGTCGCTCACTCTATCGCCCTCGGAATTCATGCGAGTCTCGTCGACTTTTAGGATATCTTCGAAGATGCTCGAATTTATCTTCGAAGAAGGGAGGAAATGGAGAGCGAAAGGGAAAAAAGGTGACGGCATAGAAGAAAAAAAATATAGCTTGCTATAACTCGTACGAATTGGCTTGATGGACGTTCATTTTGGAATCGAGTGCGCGAGCGTCTTTGCCGGAAGTCGACGTCGTTTCTCCCACTCCCTCACCTCGCACTTTATATACCTATGTATATAAACTATATATATATATATATATATACAAAAAAGTCCCTGAGATTTTCGTCGAAGACTCTTAGCCTCACGAAAAAGCCCTCTTATCCAAAGTACATAATCCGTCGATCTCCTCGAGGACGAAAGAGAACGTTCACCCCATATGTCGTTGGCACACGTTGGCATCTGTACGTCTCTTCACCAATCCCCGCCACAGCCCCGTCAAGACGAGGCCCCACGTCGCGTCCCGTCTCGCCGAACGGATAAATCCATCCCGCAAAGTGCCTTCTGAAGATTCCCGCGGCGAAAGAGCCTCCCTCTCGATCGGGAGCCAATAAAATGTCTGTACGTGAGAGAGCTCTCGAACGTATTCGCACGCACGTATGTTCTCCATCTCGAGCTTCGTATACACCTATTTTCGGCTTAATGCATTATCTCTTCGACGAAACAAGATTGTCTAACGGAGCTTCTGTAACTTCGCTAGGTCCCAGGGCAAAATCTTTCGCGAGAAAATCGTTCGGAGAAGTAAAAAGAAAGTAAAAAAAAAAACAAAAAAGACAAAAAAAACACCACCAATAGCGAAATTTAATTATTATCGCAAAAATAAAAAGTAAAGCGAGAACATTGTAATTTTGCCGAGAACGTTTTCATTAGCGAGCCGAGAATTCGCGAAGAATAGAAGGGTTGTTCTATGACGATAATTACATCCGTCCGTCATTAGTCTTTATCTTCTCTACGAACGTTTCTTAAATTGAGGCCGAACGAAAAAAAAAGAGAGAAAAAGAAGAAATATTAGCGGTTATTTTATTCCATAACCGTGGAGATAAGAGTTCTGTGACGTTTCGAAGGACGTTTCACCGCGCGAAACGTATATACGCTGAGATGGAATCCCGCTGGCACGGGCATTATACCGAATGGCCTGTCAGAGCCCGAAAGAGAAAGAGGAAGAGAGAGAGAGAGAGAGCGAAAACCGAGAGAAGAGGAGAGAGAGAGAGAGAGAGAGAGAGAGAGAGAGAGAAAAGCGAGAGAAGAGTCGAACAGCGGCAGCAGCCGAGAGGTTCGCGCCACTTGGTCCGTTTCCTCGTGCGCATATTCCTTCGAGTATCATGTACGTGTGTACCTCTTCTTAGTTATACATATACGCAAACAGGTATAAGTGCTCACGTACACCATCGTCTCTGTCGAGTTCAGCGCGAAGCTCTCCCCAGTTCTCGGTTCAAGGGCATCGCGCTCGGTCAAGGCCGCGAATCCCCTACCAACCCCCTCCCCTCCACCTGTCGCGCTCCGTCTCTTTCTTTTTGCCGATCGTTTTCTCCCCTCTCACGAATTTTTCCCCTCGTCGACCGGGCGAACGGGGCGAGAGCTAGAAATTTTCTTTCCTCTTTCTCGCCCGTTCTTCGCGAGAGAGACTGTTCATCGCCCTTATGGACCAAGACCTTCTCCCATCGCCCAACCCTGCAACCCTCATCTCACGTCGTTCTTCGGAATTGCTTCCGGCTTGGAGAATTTCCAACGACAATGATGCCCTCCCTCCCCCTCTCTCTTACTCACCCTCTCTTTCGCTTTCTCTTACTCACCCTCTTTCTTTCCCTCTCTCTTTTTTACTCACCCTCTCTGTCTCTCTTTCTCTTACTCGCCCTCTTTCTTTCTCTCTTACTCACCCTCTCTCCCACTGGCACAGTCGATGGAAACTACCGTCGACCGCTGGAACACCTTTGAAAAGAAAAAGAAAAAATTATTCCTCTCTGATAAGGGAAAAACGACTGAAACGTCAGACAGATTCTGTCGACTGTCAATATTGTACGTAGCTGAAACGCCAATAGAAACTGAAAAGAAAATGTGAAAACGTGATATAACGCTACGGGTCGTTTCGGGCACGGTCTCGTGGCTTCAAAGTTTTCTTCATTTCCTCGTTTATAATTCTCAGAAAAATATTGTTCTCGGATCGAGTCGAAACGTGACTCATTTTCAGAAAATTCGTTCAAAAATATTTGTCTCTCGTACTGCCGGGAAAAAAAACATTCGTCGCTCCGACAAACTTTCGTGATAGAAACAATATCATCAAAGTCATTCAATTATTTTTATTCATCTCGCTCGAGTCAATATTTAATTAATCCTAGACAAATTAAAAAAACAAAAAAAATTGCTCTATTTTTCAATCCCTCGATCGTTTTATCGCGTACTCGCTGCTGAATTTCTGTCGATCCAGGCGTAAAATGAGAATTCACGATGAGACTGGGATCGTGTCCATTTATCTATATATATAGCGTCGCGACGATTTGCAAGACAAGAGGGGGCGAGTTATACAGCGATGAAGTAGCTGCGCGAAACTTTCTCATTATCAAGATGCTTGATGTTCTAGGAAGCGAGGAACAAGATCGCAAACTCACTATCGTTGTCCTTGACTCGTCGTCGTTTACGTTGCTAAAACACGCCAGACACGCGGCACGTGCGTGTGCGTCTTCATCCTCCCGCAACTCCTGGCCTAGGAAAGCAGTAATATTGTCCATGTATGTGTGTACATATGTGACCCGATAAATGTGTGTATGTGTCTATGTGTGTTCGAGAAAGAGAGAGAGAGAGAGAGGGAGAGGATCGCGTCAGCATATAGCGGGGATGAGACTCATCCGAGCATACTCAAGCGGTGAAACTAATGCGAACCGTAATATATCCGCAAGCACAATATACATATATGCACACATACGCATATATATATAAGTATATGAGCATATAAAACGAGAATCTCGCCGAGATGAGTTTATATGCGCGTGCATATTATTATTAGCAACAGCTCGGATTTCCTGCCGTTATTACAAGCCGGAGGTCAAACGTATAAAATCACGATGTTTTTTATCCACATTTTTCGTTTCTTCGATTTAATCCATTTGGTCGAGGATTTTTGTTCGAAAAAAGAAGAAAAAAAATGAAAAAAAAGACACCACTGGTCGTCGCGCCTTCATTTTTTTCGTATCGAAAATTCGCCGACCCAATTCGAAGATACGTCACTATCGTCCGCGATCGGCACTATCAATCACCGGTAATCGGAGCTTCTCTATAACGCTTTTATACGTCGATTTTGATATCGGGAGGAGAGATCAAGCCGATCGAGAGTCGTCGATCGATTTCGTAAAAGTCAAGGAACGATAACGCCACATTGTAGACCTATGTATTTTTTCGCTGTATTTTTTATTTTTTTTATTTTTTTTTCATTTTTTTAGTTTACCTCGTCATATCGAATAACGCGAAGATCGCGATATATATTTTCGCGATAAGCTCGAGGCCCGTTAAAATGTAAGATCGATCGCGAAAGAGGCGAAGAAGCTCTGTCGCTCTCCCTCTCTCGGGATAATAATACAACGCGAGACAGGGAGATCGAGAGAGTACGGTTAAATTTACGAAGAGCATCGAGAGACGAAGCGAGGGGTGCCGAGTGGCTTATACTCGATAATAAATCATTGGTGCCTTGGCTCTACTCGAGTCGAAAAAATTGGGATTTCCCGAGAAAATTTGCGGTCAATATTTGCTACCCCGAATCGTTCTGACTTTATTTTCAAGGTCACTCAATTCGAATATCACAATTTTCCAAAATTCATACGCGCGTGTACGACGCTTACCAAAGCACGTATTTCACATGGACGAACGTGTTAACTGCTCGTCGTTTCGACGAGGGAGAAAAACAAAAAAAATCCGAGCAACTTCCAAAATTAGGCCTCATGGTCGCGTTGCCGAATGGACAGGAGGGGAAGTCCGAGCCACTCGTTTCCTGGACTGTGTCCTTGGCTACTGGGTTATACAAAAGTATATATATATGGCCACGTGTATCTGACAGCTATTTACAAATAAATAACATGGCCATTAGCCGATAAGAAGAAATTTGGGGATTTTCCAATCGAGTCGAGACGAGGATAACGAGTCTTTGGAAATACATTTAAAATGTAGGATGAAAAGATTTTAAGTACGAATGGAAACGAGAATTGTTCAAGCTTTATTGTCGCGACTTGGCCCGAACGTGGCAGAATTTTCGGGAGGAACCTCGACACTCCCGTAAAACCGTCTATATATAAAACAGACGTTCGGTCATATCGCGGTGTAGGCTCTCCGGCGATATGTGTATCAACGTTTCGTAACTTCCGGCACATTTTTTTTCAGGTCTCCTCGACCGATCGTCGACGAAACCGTGGCGTCGAGAACGACAGAGAGAGAGAGAGAGAGAGAGAGAGAGAGAGAGAGAGACCTTGGCCAAGGGTCGAACGACCGGATGAACGTGTGTATTAGCGAAGAACGCAAGGGGACCCGCCTTAATTTCGTTTAACTCCTTTTTATTTCACTCGTCATTTTTGGCTACGTCGCTTTAAAAAACACAACAATTTGTATTCAAAATAACAAAATAAACAATAATTTGTATCAATCGTTTTATCAAAATAACGTTTCTTTTAATTTTCACGAAAATTTATTCAAAAAATCGTCTCCAAGTGTCGAAAAATCTCAAATAATAATTTGATGTTGAAAAATCGTTAATTTCGTTTCGTATTGTTCGTTTCGATGTTCCGTCGCGTAACATTTGCATATAGAACGCGATAGAATCTCGAACGATGTTTATTGAAAAGGGCGAGCGCTTTATTGCAATTTGCTTGCGGCGAGCCGATGCATTTATGCATATTCGTCGTAGCATTCAATCTCGGTGCTTGTGCGCTCTGGTTGCTTCGTGAATTACACATTACCCAGAGATCCATGCATACGCGATATATATGTACGTGCTTTCATACATAGGTAAATAAAATACGTATCTACGTTCATACGTCGTTCCCATGTGTAAAACGCAAACACACACAGCGACGCGTATTAACGCGATATAGTCGGAGGAGCGCGGAGCGAAGCGCTCGAATGACCTTGTCCTTGAAATTAATCTTTCCTCGTTATCGGACGACGTCGAGGTTAGCTCCGTAGCTTCGCAGCTCTCTGCCCCGTTGTGGACCGCGTCACTCTATATTCCCTCTATGAAACTCACAAGCTCGCGATTATTTCTGTTCGCGCGCGTACCCCGGTATTCCTATAATTATATACGAAGGTTCGCGCAAGCACGGAAAGGCGTATCGTCTTTTATATAAGCACGGGTCGTACGCCCTTCTGGCTTAGGACCGTGGATATATTAATAATAATAAGTATACGTGACTCCGGCTCGTGATTTCTCGTTCGCGGTTCTCGTCGCATGACTAAAGCGCTCACCACTGGTCACTTCTCGGCTTCGCGAACGATTTCGAGCGCGTCCACGTCGTCGACCAATAGCTTCGAATTGGGACGGATTCGTCGAAATTCTCGTTCATCCCTTAAACAATTAAATCTAAATCGTTGATTCGGTCGACGGGGCTTGTTTTAATTATTTGGTTGATCAATTAAACGAGAATGTTTATTGTCCGGTTGTACGGATAAGGGTTGAAATATAAGGGATGCATGAAAAAAGGAACGAAAAATAAACGACGCGATGGATGATTATGATTGTGATGAGGAAACTTGATAAATCCTTTAACTCGTTTACACGGTTGCATCGCCGCGTCGATAGTTTCGTCATGCGAAGCTCTATGGTCGAGGTTTGCGGAACCGCGTGGCTCGAACCGTGGCCTTCGGACACGGTGAAGTACGACCCGTGAACCTCGTCTCGGAGTTTATTTTTTTTTCATTTTTATGTTTTCTTATTTTTTCCGCCTTTTTTTAATTTTTTTCAATTTATCAATCTCGCGCAATAATTGCGGGAAAATAGTGATAAGGAAATTTAACGACGAACGGCAATGTCACGAGTATATATATTTCGTGTCTCGTACGAGGATGGATTTCGAAACTTTGGACAACTGTTGCAATCGTAACGTCGTTGCCTCGAATGCCCAGAAGGACGATCGCTTCGATGATGCGTATGAGGAAACAGTTAGGGACTCTAACCCTCGACGACCAAGGACGGTCTTAATAATATTAATAATAATAATAATGATGATAATACGAATGAGAATTTGATCGGAATCGAACGAATTTAGCGGATCAGTATGTCGGAGGACAAGGGCAAAGACGCTTGTACATTTACGTAATCGTCGCGGCGCGACGATCATGAATCCCTCCTTCGTTCTTGAGCTTATACAACTTCGAGCGCACCGCGGATATTCTTCGCTAATACTTGTTCTACACGATTCTCTTAATAGTATCTGGTATATAAATGTGTATATATATATATACATAAGCCTCATCGGCATTTGCTTTACACACATGAATACACACACGTGAGACGCGCTATCAATTGACCTAAATAACGTCCTTGTGCTTCGCCCAGTTCTTTTATTCTCTCACTCGCCATTTGCCTGCTATATTTTTGTTTGTTCGCTTATTTTATTTCTCTCCTCGCTCTTTCATAACCGACTCGCATGTGCCATGTGCGTCTCGTTTCCTTGGATCGAGGCTGGACGTTCTCAATCGCGCGTTCTTCCTCGAAATTCTATCGAGTAAAATGACAAAACGATATCGTTCACGCAGGAACGATTATCTTTTTTTGTTTTTCATGATTATCGTTAATTTCTTTCTTTCTAGAGTAATTATACAGGAATGGAAGAATTTTGTAAAAACAATAATCTTTCTACTTTTAAATTAGAATCGTGATCCCCGATGTATCTCAAATTTTATGACAAAATTGGACACCCGGTATGTTCGGCGAATTTTTGAAAAATTCAAGACTCGGTATAATTCGCATTCAATTGAAATTGGACACCCGGTATACATCGCCTCTTTTTTCAAAATTGTTCATTCGATATATCGGCCTTCTCATTCAAATTTTACACCCGATATATTCCTCGTCCCGTTAAAATAGGACACCCGGTACATAGAACCACGAAATTCATCCGCAATAATCGTCGCAACATCTTTTTTCATTATGTACGAGAATTAATACCGGCATGAATGTAGAGAAAGGGTTTTGCAGGGATCATGAACTCGTGACTTATTATTAGAACTTGTTTTTCTTTCGTCGAGAAAGAGAGAGAGAGAGAGAGAGAGATGTTTTTTACGTACTCTGGATACGAGATCCCTAAGAGTACCGTGCAAATACAGATAATGACAATATTGTAATAATGATCTTGCCTCGAGTCAAACTTTATAGTATACAACTTAATAGTATATAAAAAGTATATATAGTATATATACAAGTTAATAGTATATAAGTAGTAATTCTACGTATATAATATATACTATATTAGAGAGAGAGAGAGAGAGAGAGAGACAGACAGAGACAGAGATAGCGAGAGCGAAGAGCGAACGTGACTAGGAGCCGATATGATAAGTTCGTTCGTTTGCCCGTGACCACGTGGCCTTGTCCTTGTACACGTACACGACGCGCGAGACGTCGCGCAACTTCTCCGCCTCCCACTCCACCCAGCCCGCCCTCCTCGTTCCGAGCCGCGGGAAACCGACGTCGCAACGCGATGGAACCTTCCGCGATATATCCAACGCGACGCATTATTATTTTTTTCCTACATACGTACGACCAAATTCTCTTCGTTCAAATTTCGCTCATAGACGTGTTGCATGATGCGATTTGGAACGCCGAGACCTCGAACCGGTAAGAAACGATCGATGCGAGCGTATAACGATAAACGAATTTTTCGATGCGGTTACGATGGTGATCGAGTCGAGTCGAATTTATCGTCACTCGTTGCAATCACATGAACAATAGCGCGGGAAGATCGATTGGAAAAAGAAAAAAGAAAAAAAGAAAAACGATAGCGACGGAGAACAGGTGGCGAGCTCTATGTTAAAATAATACTTAGCAGTCGCGATCGATCGATCGGTACAACGGAGCGCGATATCGCCGCTGTGTTTTTTTCTTTTTTTCAACGATTAAATAAAAATTCCTCAACAATGGAATAGACGGGGTGGGGGGGTGAAAATATGGCGGGATAATCGATACCTCGCCGGATGATCGAGCGATCGGTATCGGCTAACGCTCGATTGTGTTAAACGCGCGTCAGATGTTTTTACTTCCCATCCCCCCACCCCTTCCGCGCGATGATAATGGCAACATTGTAAACGATCGACTCTGTCTAACGTTTATCGCGGACACGGGCGATTTATCGTTTCACCTTCTCGACTAATTGCCCGACAATGAAGACACGTGGATGTGATATCGAACGAGAGATGTTTTTTTTTGTTTTTATTTGTTACGTCGTATGAATTTTCGTGCGTCACACGCACGCGAATGCTCATTATAGCGCGACACGTCGTAAGAATTGAAGGTTAGTTAGAAGCGGAGGGAGGACGAGGGAGGAACAAACGCGAAATAAAGGAACGATAACAGGAAAATAGAAATACGAAACTGCTCATCGTGTGACTCGCGCAATATTATGCAATCTGTCGGTTTTTGAGCTCGGTGGTGCCCCTCGAGCGAAGTTTCATTACACATAACGCGTCGTATATATACGTACTCGCGACAGATCTCACGAACAAAGTACGTCGTTCGGGTTCTCGGTTGTTTTTCATATCATTCGTCAAGGCCGACGAAGAGTCCGAGATTCTTGAGAATCTTGTTCGTCGTCGAGATTCTCGACGCGAATGTCCCTATCCTCTCTCTCACTCGTTCAGCCTCTCTCTCTCTCTCTCTCTCTCTCTCTCTCTCTCTCTCTCTCTCTCTCTCTCTCTCTCTCTCTCTCTCTGTCTCTCTCTCTAGCGCGCTCTCGCACGTGCTCGTTCTCTCCGGTCTTCAGGGGGGCGGCAACTCTATCATATTTCTGCCGATACTGCTGAGAACGATCTAGAATAACATACCTTGTTTCAGCATCAAACGCGAAAAAGGAACCCGAATAATAAAATAATACTGCAGTATTCTCTCCCATTAAATCTGAGAAAATATAAAAAAAAAATCTAACGATATTATTCACCGTAAGCTCATTCTAATGATTAATAAATACGAAATAACGACGCTATATACGTGAAACTACATTTTTACCTCGGTATCGATAGATAAAAATTCTTTTTTTTTTTCGTTTCAGAAAAACGTTCTTCGTTCGTCGAATTCGTCCAAACGTCGGTTCTCTCACGAGTCGATCTCTCTTTAATCACGAATCGCGAACGACCGAAAAGTCGTAGGGCCGTTCGAAAAACTCGTCGCGGCTATTTTCGTGCGATTTTGGTGGATCGACGCGTTAAAAAAGCGCGCGTTTCGTTAATAAGAAGAGCCGCGAGCGTAGCGCGCTTACAAATTCGCGGCTGCGCGTCGATCGCGAGAGCCCGTAATACCGTCTTATATATAGGCTTCGGTACTTATATGCAGTTTGTCGGTGCTGCTGTCGTCGCATCGATCGACCGTCAAGGCTGCTCCTCCGGGCAAGGACAAGGCCGTTCTCGCGGCTGACATTGCGGTCGCGAGAGTGCACTCCGCGCGCGCGAGAGAGGAGCGAGCAGTGCCCGTGAGACTTCGAACCCTGGTGGCTCTTCGCCTGGTCTACCGTCGTTAAAAATCTATATATATATATATATATATATATATATATATATATATATATATATATATATATATATATATTTATACATAAATATATATAGCTACATACATATACAGGGTGTACCTTTTATCACCGCCACCCGAAATAACTCGGTAACTATCGACGTCAAAAAAAATCATCAATTGACATCAAATGCGATCATTTTTTTGTTATTATGGTGGAGGCGTTTACGCACAGTGAAGTGCACCTTAAGTCGCATAAAAAACATTAGGGGGTCAAAGTCGTTCAAGGTGATTTGAGGTCAATGTCGATGATACAAATCTAAATATCTCGGACTACCAAATATTTGATAGTCTTATAAACATTTGATAGTGAAACATTTGGTAGCGATCCGAGTCAAATTTAGCTGTAAATGAGAGATACCGGAAATCGTAGTCATTGACAATACTTCGAATACCTTCTGTTTATTTACCAACCCGCGTTAATCTGTGTCGTATGTAGCTCGATCGAGGCTGTCGTTCAGTTTGATTTCGAATTTCGATAAGAGCTATTCATCATTTGAAAATGCAAAAATGTTTGAAGGCTGATGGAGGTTATTTTGAACATTTATTGAAATAAAATATTTTCAATTAATTTCAGCTCGTATCGCTACCAAAAACGTTTCACTACCAAATATTTGGTATTCCGAGATATTCAGATTTGTATCATCGATACTGACCTTGAATGACCTTGACCGACTTTGACTCCCTAAAGTTCTTTGTGCAGCTTGAGGTGATCTACAAGATGGTTGAAAAAAAATATACCGTTCCATTTAAAAAAAGTGAAGGTGACCTTCACTGTGCGTAAGCGCCTCCACCGAAATATTAAAAAATCATTCCATTTGATAGCCTTCTCCGCATCGTACAATTTTTGTTTGGAACATTTTTTCGGAACATATTTCGGATGGCAGAGATAAAAAAGAACACCCTGTATATACCTATATATATATATATATATATATATATATATACCCTCTCACACTTATGCGCACTCACCGGACGAATAACGATTACACGTATAGCACGAGCACTTTGCTACTATGTTCGTACTATCTTGTCGTACTTCCATATAACGCGAATGCTCGTCCGAGTGCAGCTCGATAAAATTATACGCTATACCACGAGTCGCTTCCGCCTTCCTCCCCCCCCACCTTGGCTCATCCCATCGTGGCTCATCTCGCTCATTATCGCAAAGTTACACGTCTATCGCGACACCGTCACGGATCTTTGCACGCGTTACGATCAATCGCATCGTCGGATTAATCGTAGAAAAAAATAAAACATATTTAAACAAAACATTTCTTATCGCACGTTAGTTATTAACGACGATATCCGTCTTAATCACGGCCGCGAGGCTTGACGATTTTTTTCCCGTGCGAGGAGAAAATGAAAATCGGGATTATCCGTGTACAGAGCTTTCTACATTACGATATAGTACTCTATATATATATATATATATATGTGTGTGTGTTTTTATCTTCTTCGATTAATCACGATTATCGAGAGTTTATCGAACGAGTTGAGCGCCGGTACTTGGCGTTCGTTACGTGAGAAAGATATAGAAAAAGTTTTCCGTCAAGAGCAAACGATTTTACTTAATTTTTACGTTCGACCATTCTACTTCATTTTCGAAAATAAACAATCGCGATTAGACAAACGGGGGGGAGGATGTGTTAATGAAATATTTTCTGAGAAATCGATGACTTAATGTGGGAACGATCGAGGCAAAGTGTCTCGGCGTAATATACAACGTAACCGCTATCGCTCTTGAAGACGACACGAGGCACACGTGAGTGACGTCACGAAAGGAATGTAAAGAGACGCGATGGAAAATGAACCGCCCGCACGTGGAGAAAAACATTACGAGGTGACCGAGAGAGAGAGAGAGAGAGAGAGAGAGAGAGAGAGAATATGACTGATATTATATTCTCGTTTATTCTGGCATTAGAAACGTGGAGACGTTTGCACGGGTTCGTCGCGTTTGCGTTCGGCAACGCACGCACTTATTCGTACACGCGCGTACTTCGCGCGCGGATTATTGCCTTCGCTCTACTATGGACGCAAAATACTCGAATGACTAATCACGAAATATACATACATGCGTAAATATAAGGACGTACGATGAAAAAAATAGCGCCAAAGGTCATAGCGTTTCACGATCACTGAAAATAAATCCGGAAGTTTGTTCTACGAGGAAGATCATTCAAAGCCGCACGTGTCATCGCTATTTTATGGATCGTCGAGGTCGTCCGGTCGAAGCGGAGACAACAAAAAATATAAGAAAAATAAATTTTCGAGCATTGAAATTTTGACATTCTCCGGGCTGGCGGGTTTTTGTTTTTTTTTTTTGTTTTTTTTCGGAAGCGAATTTTTTTTATTAGTCATACAATCGGAACGTTGCTCTAGAGGTCGAGACTCGAATATTGCAATCAGCATTTCCGGTTATTTTGTTTTGTACCACAAAGAGATAGATAGAGAGAGACAGAGAGAGAAAGAAAAAGAAGCAAAAAACGGAAAAAAAAGAATCAGCAGCATGGACCTTCGATCCTCGGCACGATCCCGAGTCGCGATAATTATCGACGTCTATTTAATTCCGTTTACGAATATGCGAATATTAAATTTCCTGTTATGTTTCCAGCGTATCGATACGACGGAGTTTCGTACAAAAATTTCAAAAAAACACATTAAAAAACAATATAGGCGGAGGAGTGTGCGACCTCGATGATTAGATAATCTACCGAACTTAGCGTATGGGGCGTTCCATGATCCATGGACGAGACACGCTCATTCCAACGTCGCGCGTCGTTCTTTAAATATATATTCTTTCCAACTGATCGTTGAGACAATTTTTTTGTTACCGTCGAATTTCAACATTTTTTTTTTATTCCGCGGGCGTCGATAGGTGGGCGATTGTTTTTCCTCGGGGGAGCGACCTTGACGGATAATATTTTCGAGTGAATAAGCTCTAGCGCATGTAGGCAATCGCCTCGGACGAGACGACGCGTTGTTGTAGGCGGCGCGGGAGAATCGTCCGGCACCTGCTGACGCGTCGCCCGGCGCAACCCGAGATACTTATATGCGTATACATATATACACATATATACACATATATATATATATATATATATATATATATATATATATATATATACACATATGTGTGTATGTGTATGTTTTTTAGTTACGTAATTCAAGGACGTCTCGCACTATAAGCGACAACGATCTTCAATCTCCCACACGCGCCCGCTCGGACACGAAATACGACGACACTATCGCATCTGTACGAAAAAAAATGAGATATAACATCGTAAACGCGGGTTCATGTTGTATAAACTTATAGCGTGATAAATCGAGCGTACGAAATTTGCGTAAATGTTATTACGATGAAACAAGATTTCGAGGTCACGTTAGATTGGAATTCGACGATTAACTAATTTTTGTATTAAATTTAATTAATTCTACGATATAACGATGATATGACGAGACGACATTTTCACGAGAATTTATAAAGCGTTATATAAAAATATAAGAGATGAGGCGCGTTTTGGTAAAGACTTTTATTTTATTTCGTTGGTCTCCTTCCACGTTGCGCGAAACCGCTCGAATATTCGGCGAAGCGATGATCGAGAGGGCGCAATAACCGATAACGATATTTCACGGTATTTCGATACCGCGAGTGAAATAGGAAGGAGGGAAAGAAATATTCGAGTGAAATATCGCGGATCTTGGCACGAGGTAATAAGAATACGATCGAAAGAATTTCTCACGAGAGAACGGAATTGCCAAGGAGTCTCGATCCTCGACAGAGTCAACAGGCGATACGATTATGTCACGAGAGCGAGGAGAAAAAAAAGCGCGAATGATAAAGACGACGGTAAGAAAAAAAAAAAAAAACGAAAAAAAAACGAAACCATTCGGTCGAGAGGTCGCGATGAATATTGCTCGAGTTCTCTCCTTCTCGCGTTCTCACAGTTATGACGATAATTAATTTCTATTTTATTCCTCTCTCTCTCGTTCCATGCAACGCGATTATATCATCGCGCTTTCGTTATCGCGCGCACGCCTGTCGATATCGTCGAGGCAACAAAATTTGTAAATACATACGACGCAGCTTTTTTTTCTGTCCCAGCTGCGAGTAACACACCGGGGGGTTGTCCTAAATTTAGATCCGAGTGATACGGGGCAAATACTCGAGGATCGAGGTTGAAGAGGATTCGTTATTCAGGGACGTACCAATTAACACATTTACGTCGAGCGTATAATGGAGAGAGAGAGAGAGAGAGAAAGAGAGGCGCCCATCATCTCATTATAAACGAGAGAGCCGGTTGTCTCGTTGTATATATATATATATATATATATATATGTCGACTAAACTCCACGACGTTGAGTCAAGTGCCCGTGTGTTCTTGAATCCCGTGTGTCTGATTCCCGAAACGAGCTCAAGGCTTATTATCCAAGGGAAAAAGAGCATCGGCTAATGCACGAGCATCGCTCTACTCGTCTCTGAACGTTTGACGGAATTAGTGCGGGTCGGTGGCAAAGGTCGCGGGCAAATACAAATGTTCGACAATTCTAATTTTCCTGTGAAAGAGACCATGTCGAAGGTAGAGGAGGAGGAGAGGGGGGGGGGGGGGGGACTAATTCAGATCTAAGACATTCACGGCTTGGTCGGTAAGAGCGAATAACGTCTCTGTTTTTTTGTCTTCCACACGAATTTCCATCTTTGAATAATTTGTTAATCTAATTTTCCGGTCACGTCGAACACCGACCGAGACCAAAATTATTTCCTCTCTAATCAACGAGAGTTTAAGATTTTCTTATTAGTGGACGAAATTTCGTAGCGTATTCGTGACATAGATTTAAAGGGAAGCCCGCGAAAAGCGTTGGCTCGTTCGAACGCGCGTCTCCGAAATAATGCGTCCGCGCGGCTAGAGTCGAAGAGCTGGAGATTGCGCTATCGCGAGTGCAGTTATATTCGGTCAATCAAACAGAGCCTCGGTCTTGTTCGAGCATTGTTGCCACAATAATACCGAGAACCGACGGATTCAAGGCTTTTTTCGTGAAATTACTTCGGCTATCGCGGCTTGGTCAATGTTAATTGGTATTTGCGAAGCGAGAGGGGTAGGGAGGGAGGCAGGGTGGATTGAGAAAAGTTTATAGTTGCACAACGAGCCAAGAGTGCGATTCGATCACGTACTCGACGCAAGGACGCGGATGTGCGTCGATTTTAGATCGATCGGTGTTTTGTGACGTCGAAATAAAAACGATATATATAATATATATATATATATATATATATATATATATAAATATATATGTATATTGAAAGATATATCGATAAGGTAAAGAGCGAACCACCTTAATCGTTTTCCTGCATCCGGTTCGTACGTATAGTCGAGGCATCCGAAAATCGCGCGACTATGTATTTTATGTATAGGGCGTTCCGACTCGAATCGAGAAATGCGTGAAAGTCACGCTTTGAGATTTCAACCCCTGGGCAAAAAATATTGTGTATAAATTTTTATAAAAAATAGGGAAAAGATAGAAAAATACATCTAGAAAATGAATCGCACGATTTTTCTTCTAAATATTTTATTTTGTTTGAAAAAGAAAGCGAGATTGGAACTACAGTCTAGACTAGATGTAAACTGGAACGTCCTGTGTGTTCATAGTAATAATTGTTCACACGTAGGTATATACGCTCACCCTGGTAACCTACATAGTTATATAAAAATGAACGTGAACGGCCCGCGTTCAATTTTACGGCGATTCCCCGATCGTTTATAACCGTCTCGTTCGACCTCCCACCCCTCTCTCTCTCTCTCTCTTTCTTGCTGTTTCTCTCTCGGTCGCTGTCGAGAGAGAGAGAGAGAGAGAGAGGGAGACCTGCTCGTAAATATCGAACGACCGATTTGTCCTCGAACCCGAACAAAACAGAAAAAAGGGTTGCACCCACGCACACACGACCCAACTATTCCTCTCCAACTCGAGCTCAAAGTTTCAAACTCGACGTTTTTTTGTTTCATTAAATATCGTTCGACGACGAATCGAATCAATAAAAATAACGTTTCATTCGATCGATCCGATTTTTGTTCTCTTTGTGTCTGTTTAACGAACCGGCAGCGTTCGAAGATAAAAATTAACCGATCAAAAGTCATATCTTCCTTCTTATTCGTTCCGTTCTTTCGATCGTCTGACAATTTCGGAGGTCGACCGAGGCCAAGGTGACCGCGATTTAGACGTTCGTCCTTGCTTTCACGGGTGTATTCGAATCGGCGAAAGCACACAAGCTCGTTTATTTTATCTCTCTCATTCGGAAGACCCGTCGAGCTCGAAGCTCGAGACAAAACCTCCCCGGTGTAAATCTCGTTAAAAAAACGTCTATATTTAAAACGCCATTGAAATTTCCCACGAAGATACGTTGTTTCGTTGATCGTTCGGTAGCTCGAGAAACGCCTCGCTCTAAAACACCAGACAGCCAGAGAGAAAGAGAGAGAGAGAGAGAGAGAGAGAGAGAGATAAACGCCCGATAATATCTTCGCATTTTAAACGACACGCAAAGCACGCGGACTGATATCTCAACTTTTTCGGAGCTTGCGCGTCCCACGCGTGCCCTTCAAAACGATTTTCCGTCTCTCCGCACTCGTAGCACCGAACGCCCCGCCGTGCAATAATAGAATGAACAAGAAGAAGAGAACAAGGTGGGGAGGGGGAGGGGGGGGGGGGGAGACAAAAAATGCGCAGCACATAAAAAAGAGACGGAGAAACATAAAATGGAATTTTATCGCTCGACTTTTTCATTCTATTCGTCGAGACGATGCGTTTCTGGTACGCCCGCGAGATTTTATCGAAGGTGCTTTGACGCGATCTTTACACCGACCGCCGCACTCGTGGCTCGTTCCTCTCGAAATTCTCGTCTTTCTTTTTTCGTTAATTCACGAATAATCGCGTCACATTTTCCTTCACCTTCGCTCGTCGAGATCACACGAAAATAGAGAAATGTTGCGCGAACGTTGAAAGATTCAAAGACTAACGGGTAATTTTTTAATTCCTAATTTTCGTTCTTCTCGCACAAGAGGAAGAATTTGCAAAAAAAAAATCGCTCGGCGTATCGTGCGGTAACTATTTTTAGAATGTCTTCGTAAAAACTCAAAGATCATTGCCGTCTTCGCTATCTCGCCTGTGTGCAAAGTCATCTAAAGTCATTACCCGGCTCCATTCTCGTCGACGAAAAAGAACAAATGATCGCAAAAAAACAAAACGATCGAATAAAATCTCGAGGAACGAGAAAAAGAAGAAGAAGACGAAAAAGAAGAAAAAGAAGAAGAAGAAGAAGAAGAAGAAGAGGGAAAAGAGAAGAATAACAGATATCTCGATGACGCGGGGGTGTTGCGCCAAGATCATCGTCCGGAGAATGTTGTATTATTCGCCACCTCCATGCACGAGTGTCTTATAAATCCGTACACTTGATTAGCCTGTTTTGCGTTGCGTCGGGGAAAGCTCGAAAGTATCTCGCGGCTTATTACCAGCGACGTTTTTCTCGTATATAAAATAAAAAATCAAATAAAAAAAATAAAAATCCACCGACATCGAGCTCGTTTCGCTCCTGGGGTTCCTCGCTTTATAATTCAATGAGCAATACCTTATTCCCGCTCGCTGCGTCATTACATCGCCTGTTTTCTCGCGAAAGCGACGTTTTTTTCTTTTCTTTTTTGTATTCGCCCGCGTATCTTTTATCGGCCGAGAAACATCGTACGCGTTATTATTCTTTTCTTCCGAGACGTCCGATGACGTTCGAAATGAATTCTGGAACGGTCGAATGGATATTGGAACACGGTTTCGACTTTTGATCGGCCGACGACGAAAGAAGAAGAAAAAAACGCCCTAAACGCTCGACCAGTCGAGCGACGCTCCAAAGCGTCATAGAGCAACGTAAATATATATATATATATATATATATACGTATTTATCGATAAATCGTATTAAATCCCGTACGGATCTTCGAGAGATTGGACACGAGCCAGCTAATAAACTTCCGTCACGTTTCTCGTCCGATCTCTAAGAATCGTCGGGACACACGCGTGTCCTCTAGGTCGATTACTTCCCCCTCCCCCCTCTCCTCCTACCCGATTCAATCGAGTTCGCGATTGAAAGCAAAAAAAATTGTTTCCTCGAATTTCTCTCAATAGGACGATAGATAAGGAGAAAGTATTTTTCTTTTTCAAGAAGTAACCGGAGTAAAATAAAACGTGAGATCGAGAAAGATATGAAAAGACTCGACACGGCGGACAAAAGAGGAGCGATGAATTTCGAAGCCGGAGACCGAGGCGAAATGTAGAGATAATACCCGCACGTGTACCAGTCGGTAAAACGTAAGTCCAATGAAGATCCGAAAGAACGAAAAGAAAGAGAGAAAGCTGCGATATGGGACAACACGCGGTCCCATCATTTTTGTCGCTCCGCGAGAGAGTTTCGTTCGCGCGCGATAGAAGAACGTTCGTTGCGAGAGAGAGAGAGAGAGAGAGAGAGAAAGAGCAAAAACACGTGTGTGTCGGAGAATACTCGCGAAACACGTACTGCTCGTATAAATGCTCGATGTGCGGGGGCAGAGAAAGAGAGAGATAGAGAGAGGCAAACACAGAAGTAAAAGGAGAGACTTCTCTCTCGCGTGGCAAAAGTATAATCTCTTCACTTTCTCTCGGCAGCTTCGGTCGGGCGAGTTGCGCGCGCGCACGATGAGGTCCACGACAGCGCGTCTGACAGCGAGAGTGGTCGGTCTCGTTCGGGAAGAGACTCGAGCGCGCACGGCACGCCGGTTTCCAATGCTCGCCACGTACAGCGCGATACATCCCGAACACACCCAGGAGCGAGAAGGCGCATGGACCGGACGCGAGATTTCCTTCGATCTCGCTTGAGAGAGAGAGAGAGAGAAGCGAGCGCCACGCGAGAGACGAGACGATACGGTTGGCCCAGAATCCCAGATAACTCGCGAACGGCACCGATCTCGATTTCACTCCGCTCCCAGCTATATAACCACTCGTCCTCTCTCGTACGTCTACATAAACGATTTTTCGAATCGACTTTTATACACGTCCCACTTTAACGCACAAAAGCTTAGAAAACAAGGAATCGTGCTAAGTGAAAATTACAAATTGGTATCTCTCGATGTTCGTTTTGTTTTTTATATACGTTCACGAAATTAGCGAGTAATCGACTTTCTTAAATGTCGTCACTATCGCGAATAAGGCTTCTCGATGAATGATAATAAAACGATGAACCGACGAGAATAGAAGAATCGACCAGCCTGCCTTTATGAAAATATTCTCGAGCGTTTCCGGGCGTTCTCGATCGTCTTCGCGACTTCCTTTCTTCCTCGTCCACGCGAAATCTCCGCGTTTGTCCCCGGATGGTGTCGCGCATCGTGTGCTAAAGACACGAACAAAACCGGTGAGACCCCCGTTGCTCTCGGAATATCTGGACCACGTGCTCTCGCACGCTTTCACCAAAATGGCGACAGAGAATCGAGAGACACGCTCCCACGTGTATACAAGTAAAAGTGTACAAAAGTAGAATGACGTAGCGTTAAATAGAGGCCGTCCGTAAAATTACTTCCGCGACCTTTCGCAAGTTTTCTAGTCTAAAATTTATTCCTCCCCCATTCACGACCGAGCGATCGATAATTATTATTTACATTATCCACGAAATTCAATTATATCCAATCCCTAATTTCTTATTCGATACGAATAATAAACTAACGTCGATTGCAAAAAAGATTTTTAAATCTCACTCGTCTCGACGATATTGAAAAATTAATCAAATAATAATAATAATAATTGTAAAAACGAGTTTACAAATAAAACAAATATTTTCTTCAACGACGAAACAACCCCGCGACATATATCTATAAACGTGTATCCGTATGGATATTTATATACCGTCGAGCGAAAAGGTGGTGTACTCGGTACCGGTACACGCCATTACCACAGTCAAACGAGACTCGGGACACAACTCGACGAGGCGCCGCCGCCGCTCTCGCGGTGTCGTTGCCCTCCGAAGCGTTTTGCCGCCTGCCTGCCTGCCTGCCTGCGTCGCCATGTGTTATGCAAGAGCCAAAACAATATGTAGGTTGTCTCTAGTTGTCTGTCCCGCTCGTTCGCTCGTTCAAATATGTGTTTGTACGCATACATCTTTATATACATACATATATACATACATACACACACACACACACACACACACATATATATATATATATATATATATATATATATATATATATATATATATATATATATGTATATATTGCCATGTATTAGGCATATACACGTATATAGACAAGTAGTCTAGTCTCTCGTCGGCTACCGGTCCGTTACGTCACGCGTCACGGAGTGCGTTCGCTTCGGGGTTGTTGTACTAACTATGGTTCTATACAGGCACTAAAACACGTTGGTACATACACTTATATACGATTGTACGCATCTATGTACGCGTGTAACTCGACGATTGCGATGCTGTGTCGCAATCCTCGCGGTATAACCGTTCGCGTATTTCTACAACCGTCGCTATCGATCGATCAAGTTGATGAAAAACTAAAAATGTTTCTAATTAAACGATCGTTCCGAAGGATTGTTTATTTTTCATACGGAATTTCGTATTTTTTACTGATTTAAAAAGACGAGGATAAATGCGATTGGGCGAAAAGGGTTGAAAGGAGGCGAAGGGGCGAAATTGATTAGTGGATTATTTTTATCGGTGCGTATTTGAGATTTTCGGTAGATTTGAAATTTTTGTTAGTTAACCTTTGGTCTTGGGAATAAGGACGAAAACGAGAGCGACTCGTACGTCTCATCCTCCTTTAGCACGACACCGGGTGCCTTTCCCTCGAAAACTTTCTACTACCGAGTCTCCAGCGGTATTGACTTCGATCGGTTGTAAATAACCGACACCTTCGCAGTTCGAAAGTCACGTTACGTTACAACGTTTCGTACGGAAGAAAGACTTACCGAAAACAAAACAATAATTTATTGAGCCTAAATTCTATAGGTTTCGCGTTGAATTCCCGAGGGAAAATAATTTCGCGAGCGACGCGTGGGGATATTTTCGAACGTTTTCAAAATACGTTTTTTTTTTTTATTGATTTTTCGAGGTTATCGGAAAATTCGATCGTAAACGAGAGAACGAGGAATAATAACGTTCTTTACTACCGCGAGTATGAATCAATTCGTATAATCGATGTGTGCGCTCGTTCTCGATTCGCTCGTTCCACGCGTTATCGATATATATCGGTCTTGTCGGCCACCGGTCGAAGCCGAGGGCCGATTCGACCGTATCACTCTCGTAATCCAGTCAAATCGGCTCAAGGCTGCTCGTCGGTGTTTTACACACGATTTTAAATGTGTTCGCGGTTTGTGTACGAGATTCCCTCTGAACGCGCTACGAAATTACACGCGTCTTTTTTTTTTCATTTTACGAGGTCGCGATACGCAAATTACAATTCTTATCAATTCTATACGCGGCAAGGTCGCGCAACGTCTTATCTGCCCCCGCGTAAAGAAAAAGTCGAATACGCGCGCGTACGAACGTTTATTGGCTTTATTATACGGCGATCGCGTATTCGTCGTAAGACCAACGCACACATGGAAGAACGTAATACACGTTTATAGTTGACCGAATTTGCGGTAGTCGTTCGAGCTCTCGTCCTTGTTATTATTTGTTTCTTTTTTTCGGGCGGAACATTTCGCGAAGTCTGCGAAGAGGAGAGAGAGGGAGAAAGACTGAAAATACAAAAAATTTGCAAACTTCGCAAAAACGCGACTGGGGAAAAGACAGAGAGAGAGAGAGAGAGAGAGAGAGAGAGAGAGAGAGGCGGGAGTAAGGAAAGCGAACGAAAAAAGAAATGAGCCTTTTTTCGAGGCCGCTTTCAACGTGGCCTTCGGAGACAAAATTAAACCGATCTATTTAAGCGATCATGTGTGCGAGATATTAAGTGGTGAGGTGTACGAGGGGGTAGATTTGTGGTGATCGCATCAATTTGTCTTTTTCTCTCTCTATCTCTCTCTCTCTTTCTCTAGCTTCTATAATAGTCATCTGTTTAAGCGTTTGCAAAAATTTTCACTGGACCACATTTCTGCTGACCGCCGGACAGGAACGCGACGCATTCCATTATTTTTCTTCGAGGTCGCGCGCGTTTTTTCGCAATTTCGCAACGGGAACCGAAACGATGACAGCATTATCTCGCGTCATGCTTTATTTTCGTTTACTCGGCTCGAATTTCCAATTTCGCTATTATTACGATGAAAATACGAGTATGAAAAAGAAAAGAAAAGAAAAACAAGAAACGACGATTTACAATTTATCCTTAACATTCGTATTACTATTATTATTTTTATTATTATTATCGCTCAAATTTTCGAGTATCGAGACTAACGTGACGTTTGATTCAGCTAAATTTCACTAGCAACGATTTTTCTCGTCGCTATTATCCGTCCCATATTTAAATCTCTGTCGTACGTCTATCACTCTTTTGGCTCTGCCGTTACATACACGTGCCCTCGAAACCTTTTCATCCCACCTTTCTATACATATACACATATACACGTATATAGCAAATCGGGAGAGCTCCCAAGAGCCACGACAAAAAGAGAGAAAGAGAAAGAGAGAGAGAGAGTGAAAGAAGCAAGTAGGAAGATGAGGCAAGATCCAAAGACCCTCTCGCGGCTACAGAGTTTCACAAGCCTCTTCACTCGGATCGAGGCTCTCTCTTTATTCAACATTGGTATATAACCGACGACGATACTAAAAGCGATCGTGTAGCCGATTCGTCAGGTCGTAGGGGTCACCCACGCCTCGACTAGTCAACTCGTGCAGGATCGAATAGAACTATCAAAAAGAGAAAGAAAACAGATGAGAGAGGAGCTTCACTGCCATGTCAAATCTCCTACCCCCACCCCTCTCTCCCTCGCCACCCTTCCGTGCGACTACTTCCCAATCACAAAGAAAGCGATCATCGTTTTTTCGTCTAACGAACCGTAATTGGTCTCCGCGAACGCGAATAATACAATTTTAAATACATTTATACGCGATTATATAAAACGAACGTTGCAAAAAACGAAGCTTCTCACTCTCTCTCTCTCTCTGTCGCGCCGCAAATGTCCAAACGTTTTCCGTACGCCACTTTCTCACAAAGTTCATTGCACGGAGAATAAACGAGCGTGTGTACGAACGTATATATACGATCGTGAATTAAAATACATTTTTATTATCTTCGCTATATGCGCAAACGATCGGAGTTAAAGATAGAGATAGAGAGAGAGAGAGAGAGAGAGAAAAAGAATATAATCGACTCATTCCGTTCCAATTATACAGGTCTATCGTGTGAAATCTGATGCCGAGATTTCATGCGAATTATTGCGGTAGGTCGTGACGGGAGAATAACGTCTCTTACTGCGTTTAGACTTTGAATCGAGTGAAAAGAACAAATCTTTCGTCGTAACGTCGCATCGTCGAGGATAAAGATCGAGTCGAAGATTTCGATACTCTCATGAGTTAGTACGTTATTAGAGACACTTTATTTGCGTTAAGTGACTTGAATATTGTACGAACGCGCGTGTCGTTGTGTGTAACTAGTGAAATGTGATAATGGCGAGGAGGGAGAGAAGGTTGGGAGGGAGAAGGGAAGCAAAAGGCTTCGGCACATAAATCCATCTGGTCTTGGAGCTCGAGCGACTGTCGAGCGTCCCCTAATGAGCGCAAACTGAAAAAGGTGAGGCAGACTTCTAGCTCAACGACGCGTGATACGCTATACGCCAACAGAGCACAACGAGAGACAACGATCTTTCTCTATATCAACCAACGTTTTCACTCTCTCTCTCTCTCTCTCTCTCTCTCTCTCTCTTTAGCTCGATCTTTCTCTTCTGTCGCCGAATAGAGGTTACCAAGCCGAGTGAAAGACACGGCATATCTCTCAGTGTGTCTACAGTGAAACTGAAAGTTCCATTCGTTCTACTTTCTATCTGGCGCCCCCTCCTCTCTTGCACTGTACCGCGCGATGAATAATTGGGTCGACGAGTATGTTTTTTTTTCCACCAGGAAGCGAGAACGTGGTAGCGAAGTCGAGCGAAGTGCTTCGAGTTCGAAATACTTGTTGTTAGAGGTTCCTTTTTTCCACTATTTTACGCTGACTCGAACTAGATCATCCTCACATCCCTTGCCGAGATCTCAAGGGTGGTGGGAAAAAAAAATTCAACCCGAAGCAAAATGAACGAAGTTTTTTATTTTCTTTTTTCTTTTGGTCGGATCGCTTAATCGCGTTGAGTTTGCGGCATTTTTCCGAGCCGAGCTTTCGTTCGGCGAAGAAATTTTCTCAACGACCGGACCCCCGATTCGTTCGAACGAGATGAAACGTGGGCTTTTTACTAGGCAACTCTCCCCCCCTTTTCCATCAACGTGGATAGCGTGTAACGCAATATGGCACTCTCGTGCGGTCATTAGCCGCGGGCGAGCGCGACGGGGATCATTGCTTCAACCAGGAAATGAAAATGAACGGCGACGGGCGAATTGCACGTTTTCCCGCGATTACTGAAAGTGTGTCGAGTTACTCGCTGTGTTTGTGTATGTGTTCTATACCGAGGGAGTTGATACTTCTCTCTTCGTGAAATATACTAGAAAGAAACAAAAAAATAGCAATAACTCTTTCTCTTCTTGAATTTTGCAACGCGCGTTTCATTCTCTTCGAGCCTCGAGTCGAACGAGGGTGAGATAAACCGATGCATTTTTTTAGCACGCGCGCGATGAGAACAAAATTAATTAGCAATCGGACGTTCACTCGTGGGACGAAATATCAGATTGCAGATTTTTATTAACGCTTAACAGTCATGGGGGGGTCAAATCGAACCCAGTCGTTTTTCGACCTGCGATGACTTCCAGAAATTTTGAGAAAATGGGACATTTTTGTTTATATTAAAAAAACGATTTAACGAAAATAATCGACATTGTCTTACACACGAGGGTTGAAAATGCATTGTAGTATTTTTTTTTATTCAATTTGTCAATTATTTATCACTCTGCAAAATGAGTGGGGTCGATTAGACCCTCAATGACTATTACGTCACAATCTGGAGGTGTGAATTGTAAGGGTTAACGCGAATAAATAACGCGAATAAAGTTATTTTCTCTTTTCAATCCTAAATAATTTTTCGAATAATTTGACCGATTGGAGAATCGATTGTTTCCCGTATAATCCGAGTGAGGTTGAACGAGTACCTACTTTTGTACCTATTGACGGAATAAATCGGCGAGCGAACGTGCACTTTCTCCGTTGGCAGAAGTAAAAGTTTTTCCACGTGACAACAGGAACGAGCGACGTTCTTGGGGAATATACGAGTTTGCACACGAGGCATGTATCGCAATCGTTGGTTAGCGAGAGGGGAACGCTCTGCAGCGGAACGAAGCAGCCCCTGTTGCTGTCGCTGCATTGCCCGTTATGCTTGCTGGATCCCGAGGCTTTCTGGACGATACACGACACGATGTATCTTGCATTTGTCCAATGTCATTTTGAATGACGTCTCGATAATAATTTTAAAAAAACTATTAATTATGTATATCTAAATTTATGAATTTATTAATATTATTTTTGTAGTATCGAATTTAATCGAGCCTATATAAGTATTGTGCCAAATAAGATAATTCGAGAACGTTCTGGGATATAAGGCTTTAAACCTCTTTCCTTTCCTTCGACGGTTTATTTCGTCCTTTGTCAAAAGAAATGTAAATCGAGCTAGAGAGACGAGGCGGTGCGTATCGAAATATGGGAGACGAGCGTCTAATTGTAAGCGCAGGAAGGAAACAGTTAGTCTCCCTTTGGGCTTCGTAGAAGCAACAATCAATGTCTACTTTATATAGGAAATAAATGTTTATAGTAAACTATGCCGTACCATACGACAATATTTCTTTATCTATTATCCATTTTTATTCGAAATATTTGTTGTTTCAAATATTAAAATAAAATGTTTTAAACTATAAATTATGAAATAAATACTATATTATTATTTTTACAGTGATAACGTTGTCGCAGTTTTTCAAATTTTGTTTTTTCGTGGACGTCGATAAATCACTCGAAGGGTAAGGATCGTTAAAATCTAACGAAAGACACGTGCGACAGGTATTCGAGGATTCTGTCGAAAAATCGTCGACCCACGAACCAGACCCACGACCCTTGTCCCCATTCGAATTTTTATCGTAGCGAAGTTCTATTGGCTTTTTATTCCGTGCGAAAGACGTGTCTGGGGGATACAAATTCGAGTACCATCTCCACCCTACTCCGCTTTCTCTCACTCTTTTTATCGCATGCCAAAGAGAGAAGAATCGGAGGAAGGGATGTTTTTTTATTTCACTGAAAATTGCAGCGTATTGCGAATTTTCAGCGATGGAAACGGACTTCGGGCACGTTGTCGTAAATTTGCTTCGACAAAAATCCGCGGTTCGAAAATACGTATACGTGCGATCCGGTGACAATTTGAAAAATATTCTTGGAATGCCGGGAGAATATTTTATCGGGAGATGATGTTTTTTTTCGTAAATAGTGTCACTGTTTTATTTACAATTTATTTAAAAAAAAAAACACAAAAAAAAGTTTGATAATTTAAATTTCTTCGAAATTCTAGCGAATGACTAGACTATTTGAGCAATAAGATTGCAAATTCTCATAGTTTCCGTAGTGTAGTGGTTATCACGTGTGCTTCACACGCACAAGGTCCCCGGTTCGATCCCGGGCGGAAACATTTTTTTGCACGATTCGATCTCCCTATTAAACATAAATTGTGTAAATAACGAATATTTCGTAAACAATAATCTCATCGATTTATTATTTTGTACTCGAGGCTTTTTCTTAAAAAAAAAATAAAGAAATTTCAAAAATATCAAAAACACGAATTCCGTCCTAGAGCACCTAAAAATCTGGGCAAAGAAATTGAAACGACGATAATCACGGGAAAACAACGTTTAAATTTCAATTCCCAAGTTTTTTTCTCCTATGCTAAAATATGATTTTAATTTTTCTGATGAAGGCAACGAGCTTGGCGAGCCGTCACCAGAGACCAAAGTCACGATATTTATATATATATGTATGGGTATAAAATGCCGACGACCCTATATTTCTTTGTGCGCTGAAAGAGGGAGAGTGGCGAGAGCGAAGCAGGAAGGGTGAGAGGAAGAAGCGCGGAGAGGATGATGCGCTCAACGGTGTGTGAGGGCCGAGAATCCGGGCAGGGCAGAGCTGTCTCAAGGTCGGTTAGGCACAAGGGCAGCTTCGGTCTAGTCTCGGAACAAGAAGAAGAACAAGAAGAAGAAAAAGAAGAAGAAGAAGAAGAAGAAGAAGAAGAAGGCAAAGCGAGAAGAGAGCACGTACGGCCGCGAGATGGTCCGCGTGGCCGCGCCCTTCGAGGTCGCGGTCGTCCACTCCCACACGCGCGAACGCACACACACACGCGCGCATTTTTTTAAAATAATTTTTTTTCGTTTCTGGCGGACGAGCCCCCGCGCTGCTCGAGGATAATGTCCGATCGAGAGCGCTCCCCCAGGCAGCCTTCGAGCTAATAAGTGACCGGATCGCGATTCGATTCGTTGAGCTTCTCCTCGAACTCCATTTTAACTCAATTTCTCTTTCTACCTCTCGTCTCGATTCTCGCGACGGATTTCAACGAGAAATTAATTTCCATCGATTAGGGCCACCTACGATTTTTCATCTGGATTTTTTACTTCGCGGACTCGTATTAAGTATTCGACGGTTGATTCGTCGCGGAAAATAAAATGTGAGAATTGTTCGTGACATAAATAATTTTATTTAAATAATCTTACGGAAATAAGAGTATGGCGATTAGGCAGTAAGCGTATTAGCCTCGTTGGATATCGATTCAGCGCCATGTTTTTTTTTTTAAGTTTTGTCAATTTCACGTTCTTGCAATTTTGACAATTTTTAAAATTGTTCGCGTTCTTGCAGATTTCTCGTTATAACGTTGACGATACCGGATCTTCACTGGTAACTCAGATTTATTCCTCATTCATCCACATCGATGGAGTATCGTCGAACAGTGGTTCGGCCTCAACGAAACTCTCAACGGAACGACGCTGTAAAAATATAACGAACGAATTTCATCGAAATTGTCATCGCATGTTTCACATTTTCTCTCAATTTTTTACGATACATGGATGTTTATATTAATCGCACGTATAATCAAATTTATCGAGAACGCAAAATTGATAAAAAAAAAGAACTTACGTGACGACCCCACGGTCTCGGGTTGAACGCACCCTGGCCCGGGAAATTCGGAAATCCGGGATTACCGGGTCTCGGTCTGGGGATCGTCACACGATCGTGGAACGGCGAAGCGCAAACTGCGCACAGCATCGCTACCAGAAGTACGAGAATCGTGGCGACCTTCATTTTTAGATAATCTGCAGAAATTAAGAAAATTATAAAAAGCAATGATTATGAAACAATTCGAGTTTTAATAATTTCAATTTCAATATTCATATTAAAATTGCTCTTTAATAATATAATAATAAATTGTTCTAATTTCTCGAACATGAATAACCAAAAATCGTATTCGAAGCGATAGAATACAAAATGAATGAATTATGGGAGAACGAATTGACTTACCTTCAAGATTTTCTTCTCTGTACACCAAGATCACAAACTGCGAACTGAATATCCTGAAAGATCGCCGATGTGTCTTATATACGATTGGAACATTGACATCTATAGAGTGGGAACGCGTATTATAGAAACATTGTAAATTTCCCGGGAAGAACCGTGCAACGAGCACAGGGAAACGTTCATGCAAATATGTAGCGAACTCGGGGAAGAACCGGGCCACCCGGCTGACATGTGTCTCGCTATACACATAACGCGAGATACGTAGCCCGATTTCAGGTCACGTTGCGTACTTCAACGCATGAATCAACGATAAAACCGTTCTCGAATTACTCTGACACTTTAACGCAAGACTCAGCTGTTAGTTCGTCATAGAAAAAATGCTCCTAATCAGTTCTACAGTCAATTACCAAAAAAAAAAATATATATATATATAATACTTTTTTTTCGTGCCAGAAGAACGTTCGTCAAAGATCGCAATTAAAATAAATCACACGAAAGACCTTGAAATTAATGTGTTTCACCTCGGACTTCGAGACCGAACGAACGAACTTGAACCCAGAGCGAGCAAGAGAGGGGGAGAGAGAGAGTGAGAGAGAGAGAGAGTGAGCGAGAGAGAGAGAGGAGACGGAAAGGAAAAGAGTAAGAGAGAAACAGCGTCATCGGTTCTTATCACCGTGAACCCTGCGACAAGAAGAGGGACCTCGTATGGGTGCAATGTTCATATGCAACGTTTTTTTTATATATTCTTACGAATAATTGATAAATGAAATAATCGTAGATTACGAATAAATTTTGACATCCTTGGCGGCCGATAAATTCAATCGCAGCACTCGCGATTGTTTCTTTTTCATCGACGAAATGATCCGCGAACTAAGTAGTAAGAAAGACAATCTGAGAGAGAGAGAGAGAAAGAAAGAGAAAGAAAGAGAAAGAGAGAGAGAGAGAACGAGCGATCATGAGGGATCGCAGACGCAATCGTTCATCGCACTCAACCGCCGCTTATTATAGTAAGTACGTCGACGTTACACATATCTACCAACACATATACAGTAAACCACACGAGATATGTGTACATACGGGAGACAACGACGTGACAACGACCCGCGTACAGAGGCAGTGTACGCATTAAAATCAACGCAAATAGCTGTGCGTCGGTGTCTAAGGTCAAGTTTGTCGTACGCATTGAGAGAGAAAGAGGGAGAGAGAGAGAGGGGGGGGGAGAAAGAGATCGGGAAGGTGAAAGAGAGAGAGAGAGAGAGAGAGAGAGAGAGAGAGAGAGAGAGAGAGAGATCGCGTGTCTCTAGTCTGGCGAAGAGCTGAGCATTGCGAAGAGGGTTCGACCGTGACCGGTGACACGAGGCCTATACAAGTTAGATAGGTGTTAGACAACCTATATATATATATACACGTGCCGCAGTGAAACGGGCCCCGCTTCTTTTCCCAAGGGGCCATCCTGGTGGAAAGGAAAATAAGACTTTTCTTCACACTGGAATATTTATCGAGTTGAAATGGAACACGTACGATCGTTTCTTCCTCTCTCCCTCCCTCTGCCTGCCTGTCTTTTTTTTCTCTTTCGTCCTCTCGGTCTCACTGTCCTCTCCATACAAGGTGACAGTTATTTATAGCGCGAAATAGGGAGGGAGATGAAAAAAAAGCGTTCCGTGGGCTAACAGTACGCTCTATCACGTACTCCCTCCCGGGTCTCGAGTTCACGGTCAAAGCGATACGAGAAGAGAGAGAGAGAGAGAGAAAGAGAAAGAAAGAGAGAGAGCGAGAGAGAGAGAGAGAGAGAGATAGTCCAATCTCTTTCTGTTATACATACAGGATGTCTTCATCGTTGTTTTCGACCCTTCTCTCTCTCTCTCTCTCTCTCTCTCTCTCTCTCCTTCTCTTTCTTACTCTGGTCACCCATCGTCGACTTCGTCACGTCTCTCAATCTCTTGCCATTCGTCATTCTCGTCTCATCCATCCGGCCTTAAGGGTGAACATTATTCGACGAAATTTTCGACAAATCTCATCAGATCTCGATGACGATCGAGTTTTTCAAATTTTCGAATCGCGAAGCACTCGTCGCGTTGTCGCGGCTCGCGATCTCAAATTCGCATGGTCGGTGAGGCCTCGAGACAAAGTCATACGGACACGCGGGAAACACGCACGAGCGTTTTATGCCCTTCGAAGCCAATGAGCACGCGATTCCGTGCTACATTTATCGCACTCACCCGGATGGGCTTGTGGGCGTGTGGAAGCCTGTCTTTTTCTTTTTTTCCTTTTCGTTTCGGTTTTTTTTTTCCTTTTCTTCACTTTTTTTCTTTCCGAGGGAACGCGAGACACGCGTCCTGCGTGGATTTCTCACACACGTAAGCCCCGCTCTCGCATGCGGCTGAGGGCGGCGAACTTCTCCCTCTTTCTCTCTCCCTCGTTCTTCACAGGGATTCACCGTGTGGCGGCGAAACTTCCGGAGAAACGCGAGGCGAATCAATATTATTTTTCATGAATAATCGAAACGAGAATTCTGGAAAAAAATATTGAGCGCAAGATATAAATTCGCCAATCGACGAAATCGTCGAAAATCGTGTTTCACGATTTGTGGCGAAGACAAAATAAGACAAATTTTTGAAAGAAAGTAAATTGTCGAGAAATTTCTTTTGTGATAAAATAGACCCCCCCCCCTTCCCTCCCTCCGAGTGCCTGTAGGGTTACGGAGAAAGGAGATCGCGTTTTCGGGCTCTCCGCTGTCGATCTTGGTTCGAGAGTCGAACGAGCGCCTCGAGCCGAAGACTCGAGCGCTCTCAGGAGAGACGAGGAACGAGGGAAGGAACGAGAATGGCGAAAGATGCGAAAGACGCGAGAGGGAGAGAGAAAGAGAGAAAGAGAGAAACGAGAATAAGATAGAGAGCGATTGAGTGAGAAAAAGGGCTAGGGCGTCGGGCTAATGCACTCGTTCGCTCGTGAAGGGGGTGAAGGGCAAGGAAGAGAGTCGAGGAAGATCGAGAACGAGAGAGAGAGAGAGAGAGAGAGAGAGACAGAAAAAGAGAGTGAGGGAGAAAGAAGGAGAGAGCCCTCAGACCACGCGGCTCGCCACGCTTCTTCTTGGCCGCCAGCGGTCGAGAACGACGCGCGGGGTTAACGCACCACGGTAGACGCAAAAATCCCTCCAAGGTCGATGCATCCCTCTCGTTCACTGTCGGTATATAACGTTCGTTCGTCCGTTGCATCGTCCCACCGGGATATTCTCCCTCTCTCTCTTTCTCTCCCTTTCTCTCTTCCTCTACTTACATTCTGCCTCTTTGCTTTCCTCTTCCCGTCTATGAAAAAGAGAGAGGGAGAGATCGAAAGAGAAAGAGAGTGAGAGAGCATCGACGGGTCCCGCGAACTATAAGGGACATGTGCGTCTTCTCCCCTCTGGATGGATTCGCGCTCACCCACGCCAATGATCGCTTCCACCTCGTTCTTTTTCTCTACTACTTTAGCTCGCCGGGGTGATAAAGACAATGGTCACTCTTTGCTGAATCATTCAACTGTAAAACTCTCAAGACCGAATCGAAAACCGTTATGACGGGCGCGAGTTTAATTTAGAATTCGAAAATGGGGGTTGAAAATTCGAAATTAAATACAAAGTTTCATTAGCATTTAAATGTAAGACCGAATGCGAACAAATTTCACGGACCAGGACTCCGGGCCCGATATAAAAAATCGTCGAGATAAACTCGAGCCAAAATTTCTATTTGTATTTCGTTTAAAACATTCATTTCGTATTTTGCTTTGAACTTGAGACGAGAATTCAAGTTCGGCGTTCTATTTTCGTGGCGCTTGTACCGGCCGATATAATTGCCCTTAATATATCGCGAAGATTCATTCCCCGGTCTCGGACGTTTTTACGGGAGAAGCGAGATTTTATTCGACAGTGAATTTTTTTTACAAAGGCAGCTGCAAAAGATAACCGACGGAGAAAGAGAGAAAGTTTTTCGACGAGATGAGAGAGCCGAGAAGAACAAAATGAGAAGAGGAGAGGGGGGAAGAAGGAAAGAAAGAAAGAAAGCAATAAAGAAAGAAGGGAGAGAAACGCATAGCCCCATGGATCGCCCGGTGCATCACTCACACACACACACACACACACACATACACATACATATCTACATACACATAGACATATACATACGCATATGAGCATGCAGGCAATGAGTGCAGCAGAAAGCAGAGGGGCACGGGGTTGAACGACCGCCCGTGCATCCAGACTGCAGACGCCCAATAAAAATATCTCGATTCGTGAGTCCCGTCGCCGCCCTCGCCACGGGATCATCTACGATATTAGGCTCTCTCTCTCTCTCTCTCTCTCTGACTTAGCACCCTTTCCCTTCTACCGGGCATTCGTCGGCAAATTATTTTTTATTGACGAATAAACACCTATCGGGACAATAGTTCGTCCCATTGGCACTTTCGTTAATCGGCGACTATCGCGTCGTACGAAGACCTCCTCGAACTCTAAATCCACGAATTGTTCGTCAGAAATGAATGATTCGCGAATTTAAAAAATCATCGTTCGATGGAAAAAATTGTATCTATGAAAATAATTAAGATTATTATATTTCTATATTAATAAATGTGTTAAAATAAAAATATTAATAATATGTATGATTATCCCGGGTTAATTAATCTATCGATATACAAGTATGAATAATTTTATTAATATTTTTTCTACGAACATACCGCTTGGTTCGCGAGGGAGCGACGGTCGATAATCTTTCATACAAAGTTATAATTATAATTTTTCATATTAATTTCGATGTAAATTCATTGTCAATGATTTTTCCGCTTATATCGCGCTTCGTCACTCGATGGAGTTCGAACATCGCATAAACATTGGAATCAAACATATCGAGCGTTCGATGGCGAGAGAGAGAGAGAGAGAGAGAGAGAGAGAGAGAAATTGCATTTCATGCATTGAAGAAGTCGGTGATAGTTATTGTTTTAGTAACAGGGTGTCATCGACACTCGGTACGCAGGGACGATTAATGCGACGTGCAATTGAGAGGCGTCTTCTTTCACCGAGAGGGTTTTGCAAAACATACGACAATGAGACCAGATAGAAGCTCGAGGAATAATACTCTGTATGAACGTGTGAGTATGTACGTGTGCGCAAAGCTCGAGGCTCTCTCGCTATCGCCACTCTTTGTTGTTGATGGGCGACGTCGTGTCGTTCTGCGTATAGGGCAACGCACTCTTCCTTTTGTCCCGTCACTCTCGGCAGACGTAAAAATAAAGCAAGCTAAAAGCACACACGATATAAGCCTCGAGAAGATCCGAAAGAGAGAGAGAGAGAGAGATTTCTTCTCTCCTCATCGTCGTCGGAGTCGTCGTCGTCGTGTTCGTCGTTGTCGTAATTCTCTTAGCTCCGCTTCGGGCGCGCATCATCAGCTGCAAGTCTGCACTTTGCTCGCTCCGTCCCCCGCGATCCGGCTAATTGGAAACTTTCTTCCTATACGATTATCGAAATCGCTCTCTGCTCACCCTAATTTACTTGCACGACGACTCTGTCTCGGCTCGTCTTTGCTCTCAGCGACGGTTTGATATTCCCTGGCCATTTTCATATCGACTGTCCCGAAACGAAAGGTAACAGAGGTCAATAGTGGGACAGTTTTTGACAGGGCGAATCAACTGTAAGCCGTGAAATTATTAATTGAATCTAATTTTAATATTTTCGATTTTTAGTTATTAATTAATTAATACGATTTGTCATTAATTATCAGGTTTATTATGAAAGATGTGGCATTCATTATAGGGAAGGATATGTGTTCTTTAATATTTGTGGCTTTGCATCGAAAAAAAAAAAATTGTTTCCGCCCGGGATCGAACCGGGGACCTTGTGCGTGTGAAGCACACGTGATAACCACTACACTACGGAAACTACGGTTCGAGCTTTATCGTTGTGGAAACAGTAATCTGGACGAGTTGATAGTCACAAAAGATTTTCGAACGCAAACATGTTGATACGAGACTTTCGGTCGAGGTGTTCGATTGGCCGGAGATCGATAAATAGCCAGAACGACGAGTAAAGTATTTCTTGACTGTCGACCTTGTCGAAAGTGTTCAACAAATTTTATCGCCGTCGCTCGGTGATTTCAAACTGTATCGAAGGTGCACGTATATTTGTACGTATATATGTGTGATGTATATATATACCACCCTTTGTTATAACCCGTCACGAACGACTATGTGTGTCGAGGTAACAGAGTCGAGAGGCATATTTTACAAACATTTTCTTTGACGTAACCTCGTTCGTACTCGTATAACTGATCTACTATACGCACGCACAATTTGACACGCATCGAAACCGTATTACGTACGAAACTGGACCACGACTCGTATTAATCATCGAAAAACTAATTTACGTAGCGTGCATATAGTTCCAAATAAAACGATAATAAGAATTATACAACTTTAAATTGCAGTACGTTTTTTTTAAATGAACTCAAACGTTCATTCGAATCAATTTTAATTCCAATTACCGCCATCGAATTCAATTGAACGCATTTCCCTCTCTCTCTCTCTCTCTTCAATATAAATTCAACGATTGATAAATCATTGCTTTCCCAGAATTTGTTCCCAAATCAACGCTGCTTCGAGGTCCGATATTTATTATATACTTTTCGGAAAGCGATATCACGGATTCCAATAATAACCGAAATCGTGGGACGAGACTCGCAACGATAGCGAGAGGGAACTCGAGTGGGAGACAGAGGGGTGAGAGAGAGAGAGAGCGAGAGAGACAGAGATAGAGAGAAAGAGGGATGGAATTTATTCTCAGAATTTCTTCCCAGAACGAATATAGACGATAATGATATACGCAATTGCCTGCGAACGCCCTCGGGTTTATACGTGAACAAACAAAAACAAACGAAAAAGAAAAAAAAAACGAAAAAGAAAAATTGCGAGCGTCGATCGTAGCAAATTTTTGCTTCATATCAAAACGTCGCTTCGACGTCCGTGACTCATCACAGGAATAAACCGCGAATCATGACGCACAAGGCCAAGGCCAGCCGAGTCAGGCGGTTATCATCGTCGAATAAATTAATAATATAACGTCCTGTGTGGCACGGAGCGCACAGCCCGCGCGCACTCGGACGAACCTCGACGACGACGACGACGACGACGACGGCTACGTCGTTGGGAACCCGAGAGCGCGTATACACGTCGCGCGAAATTCTCATCGAGGAAAACAATGAGACGATATTCGACGACGTATATAATGCATTCTTCGACGTATGGCCTATCCATGCGTATACATATAGAACGCCTCGTATTTCATGACCGCTGACAATCTCATGCTTGACCGCTCGTTGTCTGTACACGAAGCATTTATTACTGTATGCCGAATAAATGTGCGGTATTTTATAGCATTAACGTTCGGGGAACGAACGTAACCGGCTACTGCTCGTACAACAATCGTATGAACTATATATGGGTAATAGACTCTCGAAGCAACAATTTTCCAATTACCTGTACGCGGCGCGCAGAGTGCCGCGTGTGCCACACGCACCTCGCTCTCTTCGTACGCGAGAAAGACGGAGAGAGGGTTTGTGTGTGAGAGGGAGGGAGAGAACAATCTGTCTATATATATATATATATAATATTATTAGCGAGACACTTGGCTCTTGGAGTTCTCCTTCGTGGTTTCTGTTTGCGGTCACGCTCACTAAACTTCCGGGAGTGCCTCGCTCTCTCTCTCTCTCTCTCACTCTTTTACTCCCTCGCCCATTTTCTGACTCGTGTCGACGCAGAACGCCCACTGATATTATCAATCGCCCCCGGTCCTCGCATGGCCACTGTCAGTGTGCACAATATATAATTTATTAAGAAACGATCTTAATTTATCGATGACACGCGCGGACTAGAATCCGGGCGAGACTTTCGATACGCGACGAGTTGGATCGAATAAAATTGATTTATCTGATTTCGATAAATTTCAGTCAATTCGAACGTATCGCGATTGTATCGAACGATAATTCATTCGAACTTGTAAGAATTTGGCTGATTTTTAGAAAAATGTTTCACAATGAAACACGTTGAATTTATTTTTCAGTCAAATTCGCGGTTCGTTGAATTTGGTTTTTTTTTTTTTCATTGTTTTCTAAAATATAAGACTCGCCGAATTTTGGTTTTCGACAGTGTTGAGATCGTTGAATTTTGGTTATTTTGGAAAATTTTAAACGCGTGGAATTTTCTTTTCTAAAATGTGAAATTCATTAAATTTGTTTGTTTTCTTAAATTTGATACTCGTTGGATTTCTGTGTTTTCGAGAAATTGTGAAACGTTGAATATCTTTTATTCTCTAAAACGGAAGGTTAATTTGGAAAAATGGCTGTGAAACGTGTGGATAATAATATATTCGCGATAAACTGATGTTTGTGAGAATTCTGAGTAAACATTATACATAAGCTATTGTATTTCCCAGGTCAGCGTGCGCGACCTCTCGCGTCCTTCTCCTACGTTCACTCTCGTGTATTTGAACGAGCTGCTTTACTGACCCTGACCCTAACGCGCGAAACCCCCGGCAAACTACCCTTGTACAGAACGTTCGCAAGCACCGCCGCGCCAGCCGCCCACCCCTTTCATTACCGCCCGCATTTTCAAGTTCACGTACCGCCCGAGACCTTCCCGGCGGCGTTTTAATCTCTTTTCAAGCGATCCTACGTGTACGAGAGAAAAACGAAAAGTTTCTTCAGCATAAAAATATATAATGTCTTTATATACAGACGTACAACGACGATATTAAAACAGAACAGATACAAAGAAAACGAGGCGAGGGTCGTCGGTGCGTGGCGTCATATAACACATTGCGACAGCCCTTGGGGTAGTTTCCCCGGGCCGTAAACCTCGATTAAAAACTTATCTCACTTTATGATTTCTTTTAAGTGTTATACATCTATGTATATATATAAAACTGGCCTCAGAACAGAGAAAACCCAAAAGAACCGCTTCGCTGCACATTTTGTCGCAGCAATGAAAATTACGAAAACTGTCACTATAATTCGTATAATTTCCGAAATAACGTCGGGATTAAATCTTAACGAAATACAGAGAGCCTCGTATATAAATGATTATAATGATAAAAAAAAGAATCCTTCCGATATAGACAAAAAACAACAAGTTAAACATCGAAATTTGTCCATGAAAAATTAGCAGCAAAAAATTGTCGGAAAATTATGTTCTATCATCGTTTTTATCTAACGTTTCTCTTTATCTCCATTAAAAGAACGAAGAGAGCGTGCCAGATAATACGTTTTAAATTCTGAACATCCTGATCCCAGAGAATGAAGCCAATCGCAATTTTGGCTACTCGTCGTACTTACCCCGCTCTCAAAAAGTCATCTCAAAATGGATATACGTTTATAAATCTCTACGTTTTCGTTACATGGTAACGGAAACCGTGACTTTTCGCGAATTCTCGGTGTATTTACGATAGTAAAAACCCGGTAGTCTTCCACTGTCATCCAACTGGCAACGGGGCACTCGAGGCTCGTGTGTATTGTGAAAACATAGAAATATATATATACAAAATGGAGGATGGGGCAAAAGTTCAGCAACGGCCCGATAATTCTAAAGGGGTAGTTTGTTTGTGAAAAAGTTTAAGACAAAAGTAGCTTGATCCAGAAGTTGCCATCTTTTAAACCCAAACCCACTGCCATCCCCTCAACCCCTCAGTGAGGGGGGGGCATTGAAATTTCAAATGGCAACCCCACTTTTTTGCACGGCTTATGATTGTACGTAAAAAAACATGCAATTTTTTTCTAAAACATCGTTTTATCCGGTGTAACCCTTCAAACGCCTGTAACAAAAAAACCTCGTTCTGCCATTTTATGCCCTTCCTACTACCTTGAGGAAAAAATCTCAACAGAAAAAAGTTGTTTGATCTTGAGAATGACATTGGTTAGACACTAAACCATCCCTCACCCCGTCACCCCCATGCGCAGAGTGGGGGTGATTTTGAAATTCCAAATTAGCTCCTGGATTAGCATTGACCGACGTGTACCACGTGGAGGTTCCAAGTGCGATTTCACACATCATTTCTAGCCCTGAAAAGGACCGTTTGGAAACCACCATGACACTAGCGACATTGAAGGACCCCGAAGTTCGTCATTCCCTCAGTATTTATCGACTTCAAACCTCCTAAGTCATTCGAAAGCGTTCGAATACTCAGGGTGATACCGGATTAAAAAATGTTTCAGACAAAAGGTGCAAGTTTTTGTGCATGCAATAATAATCCGCGAAAAAATACATCCCTGTGAGCGAATGAGGGGGGTGGGAGTGGTTTTGGATTCGAAACATGGCAACTTCTAAATCAAGCAACTTTTGTCTGAAACTTTTTCAAAAACAAACTGCTCTCTTAGAATTATCAGGCCGTTGCTGGACTTTTGCCCCACCCTGTATATATATACACATATATATATATGTGTGTATATTCCGTGTGATAATACGTATGTAGAGTATCCTCAACCTTCGCTCGTTTCCTCTAGATGTGTAAAGAACACGAGTGCTTCTTGTGGCACGGCTGGAGATAGCTCGAGAGGGTTGGGGATTGTATTCTAGGGGTGATTTTTCGAGGTACGAGTGACGAGCGTGTACACGTACGAAAGGGGTTGTTCGCGGGTGTGAGAAAATAGGAGAGGCAGATCGATGGGACCAGTGTCAATGTCAGACCTAGGACAGTCGAGGCGGGTCTAGGCATCCCGGATCAGCACGTGGTGTATAGTATTGCGTTACATCACACACATACTTCGACGTCGGAATGACCTCTCTCTCTCTCTCTCTCTCTAATCCACGTTATTCATCGCTATCTCATCTCTCTCGCTCGTGATTTACAAGAGAATTCACCCCTTACCAACACATCCCCCCATCTCCTTTCACATAACCTTCAAAGAGCCTCGCGCCACCAGCCAACTACCACCGGGACTACGTCGGCCCACGCGAGGCTTTGCGTCACTTAACCTGTTGATTTAGCCGGAATGAACACCCCGTACCTCTCTCTCTCTCTCTCTCCCTCTCTCTCTCTCTTGGTCTTCGCTCGTTCATACAATCTCACCCCCTGTGTAAACTCTCGTCCGTGTTCTCCATTATGGAAAATACCGAGCTTTCCGAGCCTCGCTTTATGATACAACCGTTTGATGGTGGTAGTGGTGGTGGTGGTGGGGGTGGTGGTGGTGGTGGGGAGTAATGCGAACCAATCGATTCCCATTAATCACTCGGACACGCGAAACGACGTGAATTCATGAAAACCGAGAGTGATGCAGATTAGTAATTAGTATAGAGAAATGGCAATCGAGAAAGATCGGTTGGGTTCGAGAGAGCGGACGTTTGATGGTTTCGCCAATTACCATATCTCGATTCCTTATTTAAAACTAGACGTCGTACGATAATCCGACATGATTTTAATACGACGTGTATATTCCGTTTGGCATGAGCGAGGTCCGATTAAATAGATAATCGCTTTCAACCCTGTTACAACGGCATAAATTTGAACCAGAGAGATTACACGATGCCAAACGGTTAACGAATTCTCGAGTCACTATCGATTATTGCGGGAATTATTCAATCGCAATAATTAATTCCATATATGTTCTTAATTTTTCGATGAATCGACTTTTAACCCTTCGATACTCTCTTCTAAATACAGTCTTAAATTAAGGGTGCATATTTCGCATCGAGACGAAAGAAATAATTTACGCGATGAGATTCCGTTCGCTTCGACTAACGATAGTCATCCTGGATTCTTTATCGTCTCATAAATAACGAGACGACAAGAAGAAGAAAAAAAAAGCTCGCGAGTGATAAGGCCGCGTTATACACGCCTCGGTGGTTTTTCTTCGACAGCAGCAAGAAAATATTCGATGCTATTGAAACTTCTAATGGCATCTTCGGTCTCGTCCCGATCGTGTATTCTTCGAGGCTCAAGGTGATACGACGAGGACGCGACGAAACCATCGACGAAGACGAGACACTGACTGTATTCTCTCACTCTCTTTTTCTCTTTCTCTTTCTCTTAGTGCTGCCTCCCTCGATATAATTGCCTTCGTGCGATGAATGCGAATTGCCTAGAAGAGCAGAGTGGTATAGCCTTCGCTTATTTGGATGCATCCCACTGTACTGATTCCATCTCTTTTCTCTCTCTCTCTCTCTCTCTCTCTCGGGCTTTGAAATACGAGATTCCATTATATTTTTTCACCGTTCTCTCGTAGAACTCGGACGCCATTCCTGATCCACCACATTTGTCGACTTCGCTCCTTCCAATAAGATCAATCTCTCTCGCGTGTCCTGATCTCTCGTTCCAACATAAATTCTCAACCGTTACTAATTGTAAGACTACTCTAACAGAATCTTTAATTTAAACCAACGACGTACATCATTCGAACTAAAAAATTAAAAACAACACCAAACACACTTTTTTCAATAAAAAAACAAAATTAAAATTATAAAATGACGGTAGATTAAAAATAAAAACTAAAAAATCAAAAATGCATGAAAATTACGAAATTTGATTCGATTTAATTACGAAAAATGGCGAAGAATATGGTACGTTTTATAAACGATTCGTTTATAAATTTATCGAGGCGTTTTCCTTCGACCGGTCTACGTCGCTGATTCGAACCGAAGAGAAGCCCGTCCTTGCGCGCCCCAAACTTTTTTGTTTTTCTTTTTGTCTGTTCTTTTTCGTTTTGCTCCGCACACGTCTCGAAAAGCGCTCAGACAACAAAGCTTTCGAACGGAGACAAAGGCGAGAGGCTCGAAGGTTCTTCGCCCGGTGCAAAACGTTTCAGCCGCATCGTCGTCCTTCGCCACCTACTACACACACTTTTATATATTTACACACTCGTATATATACGTGTATATATACATATGAATATATATATATATATATATAATACATCCGCGAAGTATTCGAGAATGGTCAACGACACTCGGGCACGAGTCGTCCTGTATCGGGTTACAGTTCTTCGACGCATCTATCGTACCTCATTTTTCGGGTGGTCCGAGTCAACGAACGAATATTTTCAAAAAATCGTGCGTCCTCGTGCATCGCGATCGAGCGTCGAATCATAGTAGAGAGACGAAAGATTATCGAGGGAACTCGCCTCGTGGATATTCAAATCGACACCTTCGCGAGAAACGAGGGTGGGAAGCATTTTTTTTTTATTTTTTATTTTATTTTTTGCATTCTTTTTTTGTTTCCTTTTGTTTTTAGGTACATCGATGCAGACATTTTGCGAGACAGCGTCGTGATAATTCGATACCGTTGGCCAAGGCGACGAAGGGTCACGGGAGACGGAGTTTTTTCGTCGTGGGAATGACGCACGATCGAAGGATCGAAGGGGACGATAAAGAGGCAAACGACCGTACTGGCAATCACCTTCGGGGCGTTTTTTTCGGGGATGAAACGAGACGATGGATGGACGAACGTATATATATATATATATAACACGTCTACGTTGGCTACGTTATAACTCGGAGTTAGGACTTAGGCTCGGTCGGCCACCTGCTGCGTTCAATCGAGCGTATAGGGGTAGTCGGGCCATGAGTTCATTGCTCTCGAGGTCGGGCTCTCGCGAACTCCCGACCCGTCTCGATACGACTCGACCAACTTTTAAAATTCAATTTACCAACAAGAACAAGAAAAAACGTCTCTTTCACAACTTACTTCGTGAAATTTCTCAAAATTGTCGTTCATCTTTGAATTTTACGTGATTAATAAAAAGTCTCGTGGCATTTTCTCGCGATCGACCCGTCGTTTTTGCGCCGTATGTCGCACCATCGGAGAACAAAAAATATAATAAACCCGTAAAACGGGCGGCTCGTCGATCGTGGCGGGAGAGAACGGAACGCGCGTCGTACCACGTGTAAAATGTTAGAAGGAGGTGCTCGTTGCCAGATGTTTCACGCGAACTCCGCTGTTGGGAAACGACGTCGAGGTTCTTTTTTGTTTTCTGGGTCGTCGCGTCAGCCGGACACCATCGAGCACATTTGGCACATGTCCGTGTTACACGCCACTTCGACGGTGCATCGGCTTCCGGCGTCTTGCAGTAAGGTATATAACCCGCTGAAGGGCTCTACGAACAGACGTGAAAATGGGACGGAAAGGGGGGAGGAGGAGGTCGCGTTATCCTCGTTCGAACACACCGCGTATAGACGGTGACCCATTTATTTCTCTCATTCAACGGAGGACCTTGATAAGTACGTAACGTTATGCGAGTTACAACCCCGATATACGTAAGTATACGATATACGTTCTCTCGAGACATAAATTTTAAATGATCAGCTGCCGCCCTCGACACGAAGAAGGACCAATTTGCGCGAGAACGACGGCCTCCGAGAAACGCCCATCGGTTATTACGTTATTCGTAACGGTACGCAATACGCGAAACGATTTTGAAAATAATATCATTGTTTCTTCAGAATTTAATATTACGTTCGACGCCCAAATTTATATCCCCACATTGTCGAATTTAATTCAGCGACGCGTGGACTAACCAATTTCAACGTAAATTTGACGAATTAAGCTCGTTTCACAGCGCGACATATCTCGTTGGTGAAATAAATTCAATCTTTCGCGTATTTAATCGAGAGTATGGCGAGCAAAAAAAACAGTGCGGAGGGTCGAGTTTTCATAAATTAAAGAAGTTTGCACGATACGAATCGACGAGATGACAGCTTAAAAATATTCCGCTCGAAACGTCATCTGTCGCAATTTTTAAGCTTTTTTTTAACCGTGGGTCCACCTGGCCCCTTAGT